>JAOBYE010034234.1:0-22480 GCA_025403585.1 Parazoanthus swiftii | reverse complement strand
CCCCCCCCCCCCCCCACGAGATATGTGAAGACTTCTTTACTTGAGTGCGGCGCCAAGAGGTAGGTTTTTCAAGTTTTGGTCTAAAATTGAGAATAAATTTAGATCTTTTGGTCTGAAATTGGGTATTATTTTTAGACTAAACTGTGTGGGTTTTTAGGGCGAAAACCTTGTCTAGCGAGCTATGTCCCTTTTCCAATATATATGGCAATTTCTGCGCAATCTCTTTCCAGTGCAGACAATATTTCCACCGCGGTTATACATCTATTTGTCTTTGTTTAGACCATGCATGCAAACCAGTGAGATTTACTTCTTTTCAATTCGTAACGAGTGCACTAGCCTTATGTCCAATGTTATCCCAAGTTCCCTACAGATTTCATACTGGTAGCAGACGTTTGTTGTTGGTATCGCGAACAAATCTTAGACGTAGAATCGTGCCTCTGTTTGCTTGTAATTTATGATCACGGTACTGCGATCGCTCGGAAGCCACTGACTGCTAAGTGCCAGCATGCGAAAGGTTTGCCATCTTGTTCGGGTTTCTCTCATATATCCGTAATTAATGACCTTTGGTTCAATGTTCAGGCCCGTAGGTAGGAATTTTGTTGGGGGTGCAAATCTCATAAACTTGGACTCGTCTTATTAAACCTCCAAATTGCTTTGAAACTTACAGGTTACTTTTCAAAGTCCAAATTAAAGCGCAAACTGCTCATGTGCGCTCTAAACAGTATATTTCAATAACTATGTAGTCGTTTTCGCTAGAAATGGAATGTTAAAACTATTTTAATAGTTAAAATAAACACGCTGCTCTCGGCGGTGTTTCCGTGTTGAATAAGGAAAAACCATGTTAAGAATATATCAGTGCAGTATCGATTGTGTCCGCAGTAGACATATGTACCCGTCGGGTACCTATTTTTGATATTGAGTTGACAAAAGCGGCTGGCTTTCTTGTCATGGCAATTGTCATGGCCACACCGCTTGGAAAATGAAAGTTGATGGTACCCAGCTACCGTAACATAACACGGCCCAGTGTCCCGGCGGAACCGGCATGGCCGAATTGGTCGCATTTTCTTTTAATTTAAAAAATTGTGAACTTTTTAAAATCAAAATTGTATACAATAATATTAAAGACGACATATAACAGGAAAATAGCGACAAATTTGCCGCATTCAACTTACGCACTTTGGATACGCGACACAAGTTTTAAGTTCTCTGACCACATGCAATTTTCAGCGTAAGTTTTGGTTCATTTTTTCGTTAATTCTCTCTGAGAATGCGTCAAATGTGCATTTTATGGAAGCCTATGTGTGCCCATCCTATATTAGCCGGACCAACCCTGAACTGCTTCTGCCGGGACTGTTTTGGGGTATGAGAATTGATTGAGTGTTATTCAACTGCTATACCTACTTCTTAGATATTTACTGTAGTTTTAATTAAGCTCTTCAAGCGTTTTTTGCCAGTTTTTTTCTCACCTCCCCCCTCCGTAAAGTCTTACAGCCGTTTTGTTATCACTTAATTGGACTCCACTCAGGCCTATCACCATTAATTATCATAATTAAATATTACCTTATGTTATTATTACTATTTATTATTGTTATAGTTTTTATGATTCATTGCTATTAGCTGTTGCTGGTCGTAGAACTGGTAAGTTCAAAATGAATAAATTTCACAATTTTAACCTCATTGACAGCCAACAGTTGGTCCGAAAGAAAAGCTCACGGTGTTTATTTTGTTAATATTTGTCGACAAGTTTAGTTTCAAAAGTCAACTGGTGGTAAGACTTCCTTCATACTGCATGCTAAGTTATTTTTCCTTTAATTCGGCCGGCTTTTCAGTGATTTTTTCCCGATTTGCATACGAGTATTTTATTTTTATTGGTTGTGATGCAATCCGAAAAGTATTTAGTAACAACTGTCAAAGCGAAAGAGCTCTTTAATAAAAAAATAATAATTACATTTACATATAAATAGCAAAGCCAGTTGTCCTCGCCCGAGGTCACGATGTCAAGATTAAAAACAAAAAGACGGGCTTTCGGTATTGTGATATATTTTAAGAACAACTTCCTGTCTATTGAAGACAAAAGTACAGCCGCCAGAACATGCGGAAAGCTTTTATTCTTTCAGACCAGTGAAGCGCCCAATATCATACTTCCTAATCGCTTTTGCTTGTGCTTATCCTTAGACAATTTTGAAAAGCATAGTAATAGTGATTGTTAGCTAGTAAGCAAGTTGACAGACAGAAAAATCGAAGCTGTTGCCCGTTGGAGACCTGTTGTTAATTTGTAAACTCGGTGTAACAAGGAGATCTGAGCACAAACCGGCGATTGGCTTGATTTCAATTTGTCTACAGGTGGGTTGCATTTTATCTACAACAGTTGCGGTTCTGTCTTTTATGAGAGCTGCTTACAATTACATTACTTGTGCGGTCGTAAGAAAAACAACTTATGTAATTGTCTTGTCATCAGCTAAGTACTTCATCGTATCTTTGACAAAATCAATCGATCAGTTTCGTGTCAGTGTTTACGGCCATTACCACTTTTACAACAACACTAACGAGAAGATGGAAAATGCTAGAACCCGAAAATCTTATCAGTACGCTAAAGGTTGATAACACAACTGAAAAAACGGAATTGTTAAAGAATTTTGTCGAGCTTCATTAGCTTTTGCAGCTGGTCTTAACACAGCAAAATGTCCACAGTGTGTGTTAAGCTGAGTTCAGAACGACATTAAAAACTTGGAAAATTTAAAACTACAAAAATGTTAACAATTAGTGATAGTCAGGAGACACCATTGCTTTGAAAGATAGTGTTACAGATTTTCTTTACTGTGATAATATGGGGAGTATCTGTTACACCTACTGACGATCAGTTACTGTTTTGCCATTTGTTTCAGCGACATAATAGTTGTCTGTATAGTTTCAATACACAGTGTAGTAAGTACCCCCGAGTTCCTGAAAAGTACATTGCCGGATTTAGTTATAGTTAGTGTTTTAAAACGCCGTGAAGATGTACGCTTATCACTTATCAACACCGGAACTGTAATGAAAAGTATGAATCAACTCCATATGTCAAAGACATGCAGTGTTAGACACAATTAAAACAATACGCAGGTTATGAGTCCGTGCCCTTTGTAAATGCCAAGCTGCAAGTATAACTTGCATTAGTAAAAAGTGACAGTATTTCACTATAATACCTGAATACTTGACAAGTGCAAGTACGGTACTTTGATCTTAAGCAAGTTTTCATACGCCCAAGCTACCTGAAGCAGCTTTGGAGAAAGGAAGAATATGAACATTTTTCACGTTGCATTTTAGCATTGTTATAATTTTCCGCAATGGAATTTGAAGTGAGCCCGCGATCACAAAGCCAAAACGCCGCGACGCAAATTGTCTTTACTGATGATATAAAACCGAGAACGGTCAGGGGGATACCTGAGCTCGAATATAAATGATTTCAATTTTTAAACAGCTTGACATTTATGGAAAATTGGGAAAACATTTAAGAATGTGAAATAGTTGGCCCAGCAGTTCATATATTATAACCCATTAACTGCTACACTTTGGTCACCAATGAGATCAGCGGTGCATACATAATGTTTTCCGCTTGGGCATTTTCACTCAGATCAGCATCATAACAATATTTTAAACAGGTTACTATAATTTGAGTATAACTACATTGTCCGGTTAAGAACTGAGCCCGCGACGGGATATTAACACCAGTGTAGCGGATCCTGGGACTGACTCAGCGCACACGATACTCTTAAGTTTAAGAGCTCGTCCACAGTTATTTTCCTCCCATTTTGCCCTCCGTCCACACCGTAAAGGATGAAACTCCAACTTCCGATAGAAACGGAAGGAAAAACCCGGGAGGGGGAGGAAGAATATTCAACCTAAGTGTGGGAAGAGGGGAGGTTCAGCCCGACCCTGTTTATGAGAAAAATTATGGGAAATTCATACCCTGACGGGCCAGTTTAACGAGACCGTCCACAACTATCGAAACTGGTTCCAGCACGACTCACACTGTTTATCGATTAGAGTCTCTCAGTTCAATCCGGGAGAACTGAGCTGCTCTAACCAAAAAACAGGGCCAGTCTGGCTGGAAATGACCAGTTTCGGTAACGGTCGTGTACTGTATTTGAGAACTGGTCGGTCGAGCTATACTGTCGGGCCGGTTGGACCGATCAAATGGGAACGAACCCCAAAGTGCACGGGAGATGGATCCCAGCGAGTGCGAAGGTTAGCGCAGGTTGGTAAGTTCTCTGAGTTCCAACCAGAAAGACCCGAGTTCAATCCCCGGCCTGTTCGAAGGTTCAACTTTGGGCGACCTTCTTTCGCCTCATTGTCCGCGCACAGCTACAGGGAGGTCAAGCCGTTGGTGTAGTCTCCTAAAATGTTATCTCGGGAGACATAACAGAACCTAGACACTTTTCGAAAAGAGTAGGGTGATCCCGGTGTTGTGGTGAGGGCCACACAGGAGAGTACACCTTATGGATGCAACTGTGTTACCCTCAATAGATAAAGTGTCTTAACTTAACTTAACTTTGTTTTACTCTACCGACGTAAGGAGTGAAGCACGAAGCTGGTGTAGTAACGAACCTGACATACCTTTATCTTTTCCAAGAGGTATGGCAGAGATGAGCAGACGGTTGATCCCGCCAGTTCTGCCTCTTCCAAAAGATCTTAAGTTAGAAGCCGTCGATCTAGAGACAGCCCTGAGTCACGTGCCCGCCAACGCCCTGATAGTCGTCGAGAGCGAGCCCCTATTTCTTGGGTTCAGCGGCATTCTGCAAGACTTGAAGCGGACCATCCTGAACAGGAACCTCGGTCACGTGTATTTTGGTAAGATAGAGGACAGATGGGTCTTCCTTCTGTACACCCCTTCAAAGTCGTTCGACCTGAGCCAATGTGTGGAAATCTTAAAACCAAATGCTGTAATAGTTCTGGGGTTCTGCACCTCGCTGAAGAGGACCGTTCGTGTCAAAGACTTCATTGTGGCAGAAGCTTTAGTGCTTCCACAAAATCTGGGGAGCGGAAAACCGTCCGAGTATCAGGTATGAAGTTACATTCAAGTTAGCTTAGGAATCCTCGTAAAATTCCACATATAAGTCCCAACCATTCTCTCCCGCATCTCCACCTCCCCCCCCCCAGTGCCTCATCCCCTCCAACAGTTATAAGCTAATATCTGCACTCACTAAACTGACATTTTGGTTGTAACATGTTAAAAACTGTTTATACTGTTTATTACTTGCAGTGCAGCGAATTCCTTCGCCAAATATTTACAAGTGGGAAGTTTGGTTGGCAATTTGGAGAAAATCACGAGGTCCACGTAGGAAGCGTGATGTTAGGGTGCAGTCCCACAGGAGGCAAGCTTGCGTCACGTGTAGCTGATAGCGGTAAAATATCCCGTATGGAGGAAGCTGTAAAGGCATCCGGGCCAATCATAGCTACTTGCAGGAGCACACTGGCAAACCAGGGTTGGTGTTAGTTTATTCATCACACTGTCACGTCAGTGAAAATCGCTTGATTTGATAACTGTGGGGTAGGTTCGCTTGTTAGATCGTTGGTTTACATATGTGAAATCAGTTTGCTATATTCTGTTCATTTACAGAACTACTTCAGACTCTTCAATCACGTCAGGAAAGGCAGTCGTGTGACTGGATTGTTGTGACAGCTGTCACGAATTCCACTTCCTTTCATCGGTTTCGCACCACAAGGGAGATACACGAGCAACACTTGGCCTCTGTCATGGCTTCTTTTGTGCACAGAGTTCTGCAGGAAGACCAAGTAAGTACCTCGCTGTATTTCTCCACAAACGTTATCAAATAGTTCTCAACCATGGCCAGCTCCAACCTTGTGTTCTGCTGCTTTATGAAGACGGCTTGTCTACAGAAAAGCTTTTTTGGTATCTGAATAACGTTCGCCTCATTAAGCTAAAATGTGGTCTCGTATTGCGTCAGAGGAAAATAAGATGGCGGAAAGGGAAAGCAAGGAAGATTTACATCATCCTGGGTGTCCATGTTCTGATAGGAGTTAAGGAAAATAAAAAACCCTTATTTTAATATTTATATCAAGTAATCAGTCATGCTTTCAACTTCTGTTCGTTCGTTAATCGCTTTGCCTCTCGTTTGCCGCCATCTTGCCGTTTTTCTGCGGCAGCAAACATTCCCTAATGATGCAGGGTGGTCACGTGACCCAAGCACTGGCCGTAACTATACCTCCACGTTTAGGAGTACAGATCAAAAACTATTGCTAGTTCGAGTCACTGGCCAAAACTGAGTTTAAAGAACAGGCCAACAAAATATCGTGGAAACTGAAGATTTGGAACACACCAAATAACGTTCTTGGACAGAGAAAAACCTACGAGATCAAATATGGCCCGTTGATGACGTCATGACTTTACTGCAAATCTCGGAATTTAGCATTTGCGCACGCGTACGCTGTAACAAGAGACAAATGTTGGAAAATTTTCAAAATGGTGCTTCAAAATCCGTTTTACAGCAAAAGAAAACAACCTGTCACGCAGATTATTTTGCCAGTCGAAGCAGAAGAACAAGATGAGAAAGATTCAAACCCTTGTCTTCTTCAAACTCTTCTTGGTTTTTGCAAATTTCTGAGCTTGATTGATGCTTTCAGATGTGTCGGTATGGCTCGGAAATGGCAGATACAAAACCTGGATTTGAACGGCCAACGCTAAAACCAGGATAGGACAAATAAGACTTAACCCTTGCCTTAGCCCTGTGTTTAACCTTAGCACAAATCCTGACCCCAGAAATAACTCGAACTCCAACTGATATTTAAGTCTTTTGAATGCAAAGGACCACGCGACATTTAAAAATAAACTGCAGTCTACTGACTAGCGATGTGAGGGCACATTTGAGGGCAACACTTTGAGTAGCCGTGCTACTGTTTATCAAGACAAAGCCAGAGTGAAATTGTATCCAGCTTTGCTCAGTAAAGAGTCGAACTCGGCATATTGCCATAAAACTTGCCCTAAACTGATGTCGTTGTGACAGCCCTGCATCCGGATTTTGTCAAATACTAACCTTAACATTAACAGGAAACCTAATTAATTAAATTAATTAATTAATTAATTAATTTAATTAATTTAATCCTAACTACAAACATTCCAACCCAGGTTTTTCACTTGTCCTGAAGGTTCAGATCTAAATCAGAACAACCACTGGTCAGCTAGTTATGGTTCTGTTGAGTTCCTTCACCAAACTATTCTTAACTCATGTAGGTGTTCCGGATACTGGAAGAGAACAGCTCTTCAAGGGCTAGTTCCCCAACCAGCTTACTGAGCTTACCCCGTCACTTGCCACACCAAGAAAGTCGGCAGTGTCACAAGGTTTTAGCATCAACTTATGACGTCAACGGTACGTGTACAATCTGGGGTGAAGCTAGTGTTTTTGCTTCGTATCGTCAGCAAAATATAGATGGGAGACAACCAACCCAATACACTACTTTCATAATTTGCTCCAGTGACCATAAACAATAACTTCAAGATGAGGCCAAGTTCCAAATTCTCATACATTTGCTGTTTTTTGGCCCTACTGACCTCGACTCGGAGTTTTTGTTCATGGCCACTAGGACGTATTATGAAAGTGGTCTATAGGTAAATAATTCTCTTGTAGTAAGATTTGGTACGGACCGCCCCTCGGACCGTACCCCTATGAAATGTGACGGGGTTGTTAAGAATTATAGAATTTGTCAAGTCTTTATTCGATGCGCTGGTAAATCTGTTTTAACAACAGAAATGTCAAGTCCGTGTCGGGATCTTTTTAAAAATAAAATAACCAAAACCACTAAAGAAATAAATATGTTAAAATGAATATTGCCCGTAAAGATAAAATTTTTAAATTCTAACTGAAAAAGCGATATTTCTTGTTTTTACTCGACCATAAATAGCTGATTCTGAAGACTTCATCAAAAACTCACGGTAATCGATCTATGATACACTTAATTGTGTGCAACAAAGGGACAAGTTATGTTTGAAGACATTCCCGTAATTAGTTGCAAGTAGCAACTAAATTACATTAAATATTGTTAAATCGAGGGGTTAGTAAATTACAAATATTATTGATAATAAGTAGAGTGTATATTATATAATGATAGTTTAGCAGTCTCAAAATGTTTTAATCATTTTCAAAACATATTGAAACAAACTTTAGATCGTTAAAAAGAAATTCACCCAAGGGGGCCCGACCTATTCGGCTATTTTTTTCACGGGGGTGGAGTCCGAATGAGTGTCTCATTTTACACCCCCTCCCAAAAAAAACCCCTGCCTTTAAAACTATCTTACCAAAAAATCCTTCACATTTTGTATATTAAAAGTAACTCCCAAAAGTCATTTTTACGAGTACATCCATATTGCTAGCTTTCGAGGCATGTGGTCCTAATATATAAAAACATTTCCGCTCCAAGCCTGGTCTTGATTTCACCAAAATGTCTACATCTCTGAATTCTGATGCAACTTCAACACCTCGTTAATGCTGCAAATGGCTGAAAAAAAGACAGAACTAAAAGAAGGCCAGGCGTACTTTTGTGACTCACAAAATCCAGGGGTATTTTGCAAAACAAAGTATCCCTTCAAACAAAATTTCAGACCCCTACAAAAATCCTTTGGACCCGCCTCCCCTTTCCCCGCTCCCACCGTCAAGAGACTCGTACCCAGTCGCTTCTATTTTGTCGGAGCGAGAGATGCGCAAAGAATAACGGGAAGGGCGAAGAAAATGAAACTGTCTTCGTCCTTCCCGTAATTCTTTGCGCGCCTCCCGCTCCGACAACACAGAGGCGACTGGGTACGGGTCTGACTTGAAGAGGCCCTGAAATAAGACAAATATGTTACTTTGCTTGGAATTTGATTCCAACAGTTCAGAGGTTTCACAACTTTCAAATTTATCTCTTTGAAATTAGCGGTCAACTAGTTACGACCTGTTAGAGGCACTGAGGCAAGCTCGTCACGTCATATGTTAACATGTGTAAAAAGAAACGAGTTTTGTTGCCCGTTTGGTTCAAGCGTCATTCCTAATTGATTTATCGAACTTCAAATTCCCATAAAACAAGTTATGAAAGAAGCGAAGCTAAACCAAGCTAAAATATGTAACAAACGGTCTTTACTTCTAACCTTTAATATATGTTTGCTCAACCGTAAGAATTTTAAATGCATTTAACCCAGCCCGAGTAAAATCTAATAATGGCGGCCGTTTTTGTGACCTTTAGTAAATATAAACATACAAGACGTAGTAACACTTGACAGGATATAGCGGACTTGATTTGATTAGTATATCTTGACAGATTGCGCGGAATATGGAGTACATATTGCAAAATATCTTTAAATTATCAAGGCCTTAGGTCAGCCTGGGCTTAAGGAGGAATGAGATGAGATTTCAAAATACAACACTGTAAACTGACAATGAGTAAGTGAAGAAACAACACTTACCGACAGTTCGAAAGTTGGTTTCTATCCCAAATGAGACTAATCCAGTATGTAATTCTTATTGCAAACTCTTTAACAAGTCCACATGTCCGCGGCTCCCAAATGACTGCCAAGCTGTTTTAAAAACTGAAATTATTCAGGTGTTCACACTTCTTCTTCGTATCTTATCACGTGGCAAAGCAAAAAAAAATTATAATAACAATGCTAACGTATACTGTCAAGGGCGGCCAAGTTCCGCCCGTGTATGTCCTAAATTTCTGGCTTTTCGTTCAATAGTTCTGACCAGGTTCGTTCTTAAGAGCTGGTTATTTTGTCAAAATGGAACAACAATATAGGTAGGCAAAATAAATAAATAAATAAATAAATAAATAAATAAATAAATAAATAAATAAATAAATAAATAAATAAACAAGTAAACAAATAAACAAATAAACAAATAAACAAATAAATAAATAAATAAATAAATGAACAAATGAACAAACAAATAAACAAATAAACAAATAAATAAATAAATAAACAAAAAAATAAATACATTAAATTGTTAGTGCCTGGCCGCCGTTGATACAGTAAAATGTAGTTGTTTAGACACAGTGACCTTGTTGCACGCGCGAGTTTCTGATCTATTACTGTTTTTTCTTTTGTAGCCTTAAAACTGGAAGACACTGGTTGTACCAGGTCAGTTATTGACCAAACCAACTGGTACTGGCAGAAAGCGAGAGAAGCGGTTCTACAAGGAAATCTCCAAAATCCAGTCTTAAAGAACAAGAGAGGTCGTTGGAATGTAAAGCGTGCGTCAAAGACGCCAGTTGAGAATACACAAGAAGGTGAAAAGGGGTCTGAAGAGCTGTTTGCGTGTGATGTTTCAAGAGCTAACGATTCTCAACCATTTTCGACAAAGCAAATCTTAAGGTGAGTTAGGTGTGCGGTGATAGCTCAAAAGATCAAAGCCAACACAACTGTACATATGAAAAGGTTACCTTAATTTTATTGATGAAAACAGAAAAAGATTTAAAACAAAAACGAGTGAATAAAGTTCCTTCTTTCAATTGGTGTTACCGTTGCATTACGGATGGTTTGCCAATTGATATTACTTTGCACTCATTATCGGTTTGTTTTTCAGAGTTTTAGAACCTGCTGAAAACAAAAAGATCCGTATAAAAGTGATTGAACTCTCTTATTACAACATTTCGTGCAATTGTCTTTGATTTACACAACAATGATCTGTCCAAAAGAACCCACACACTTGTCGATAGGAGTAGGCTAATGCCGCCCGGTGTTGTGGACTGTCACCTCTTCCCCTACAAAGAGCCTGCTGTAATTGGGGAATTCTGTAGCCGTGTCCCTTTCCCTTTGGGAAAAAGTTAAAAAAATAAAATAAATTAATAAAATATCCCTGCCCTCGGTACTGGGCAGCACAGTCAAATCCCGATATTTTGCCTAAAAAATCTTACAAAATTATAAATTATGTTGCAAACCTTGTGTGACTTGTAACAACTTAATCACTCGCGCGTTGTGGAATATTCGCAGACCACAAACTTTATTCAATCTTAATTTTTCCGTACGCTCAAGATAATTGTTATGTACTGTTTGCACTTCTTCTTCGCATCACAACAGGGGTGGTGATGTCAAGGAACACAACTTGGCGAATCAGCCTGTCCCTCCCCTCCCCCTCCAACCGCAAGTGTCTACTGTGGCCTCCTGTTTCACCTCAGTAATGCAAACCCTCCTACCCCCAGTGGGAAGTACTGTCATCGCACGTGGAGCACGGATTGAAATCATCGATGTGCACGCATCTAGAAACGCGGTTAATTTCGCGACTGGGCTACCATCTCCTGGTCCATACTTACCCGCTCTCCCTCCAATAAACGGGGCAAAAAGACCCTCAGCTAAATAAGATACTGGTTTGCAAGACCACACCACTAAGAACTAGTTTTACCCATCCACATATTTCGTGGTTTAGACAACTTAAACTAGGCTAGTGAAGCTTCAGAGTGATTAAAAACGCATTTGTTAGAATCAACCGACGACTTTTGGTACGTTTTTTCCTTCGTACATTGTTTAAAGTAAGAAGCAGGACAGAGTCAGAAATTTCAGAAACGGGACTGCAAATGGGGGCTCTTGGACTCCTAGAAAAAAATTCGGACGCATTTCTCAAAAAGTAGACGTCACTGTAGGATTATAGACGAAGGAAGGAGAGAGGCTTCCTCACCTCAACCTGACCCCGGTAAAAGAAACTTTTATATGCAATAAAATCAATAGTTCGTCCCATACTTAGTGGTGTTCCACGACTAGAAAGAAGTAATATTTTCTTGCCAAAACGTGCATACTTAAAAACGGTTGAGCTGCTTTCTTTCGTAGATCGTCCGATATATGCAGTTTATTAAGCGTAGGCCTAACATTTAACTTTTTCGGTAGTTTTTTGCTGTTGTAAGATTTACGGACAAGGCGGAGGATTTTGTAGGTTACAGTTTAAGATGAGTTTACTTTCAGATGCCTACACGATGGCTCGCGAGCGTTTGTTAAAGTTTACATCTTTATCAACATTGCAGTGCAGTTTTAGTGTTTAAGCCAACACGAATTTTACACTATTGTTATCGGAGAAAGAATATGGAATAACAATGTGGCATAATTTTAAATCGTTTGGAGATGGGTATGACAAGTTAAGGCATAACTTCCATCCTGAACTTTTTTGGTCCAACTCGCAAAGGATCTTGGTTGCAAATTTTTTATTAATTTACCGTCGCTCCTTTGTAAGCTCGAGTTTAGACAAAATAGTAATGTCGCTCTGTGAAGTGCAATGTAATAAGAAAACTGAATAAAAACTATGTTTTTCATTCTTCGCTCTTGCTTGTTACTGTAATACTGAAAAATGTCGCGCATAACAATGAAAGAAAGAATCTGCTTGTACAGAATGGTGAACACTTATTTAGGTTTTCAAGTATCGATTGCTTTAAAGGTTGAGTTAGACAACGAAGTTTTTTTCTGCTAAAAGGTAGGAACGCTGTAGAACTGAAGAATTAAACAGAATATAAAGGAATACCGTAAAATCTCTTTTATACGTCCCCTGGTCCTAAACGCAATCCCCCGGTTACAACCCCCCCTCCCCTCGTCCCCCGATTGTAAGCCCACCCCAAACCCTTAATTTGCGGACGTAAATAAGACAAGGGTTTATGAGCGCGTGTCTGCGGTAACTGTTTAGTATTTCCAGAATTAATTAATACGTTTTTATCTTCCGAAGTTTTCCGTTTGTAAAAGCTTGGATAACAGACGAACATGTCGTCGGGTGTTCCCGCAATAATTGACTTTGTAAATGCACAATTTCAAACCCCCTCCCCCCCTGCAAAATCTTTATAATAGTTGCAACTCTTTCGGGTCTAGCATCAACCACAGCCTTGCATTACCATTTAGAGATCTAACCGACCCAGCTGACCATGCACTTATGTCATATACGGCCCTGTTCCGTGGAAGTCCCTGAACATTTGTCCTCTGGGAGCCTCTGAACATTTGTCCCCTGGAAGCTTCTGAATATTTGTCTCCTGAGAGTCTCTGGATTTGGTGAGAATCCTGTTTCCCGCCATAAGTGCAGCCCCATTCCTCAGCAGAACTGCCTTGTAGCTCTTAAAGTGAGATCAATGTCCACACATTTTAGGTATCCTACGGATGATCAGTAACCGCTTTGTCTTTTATTTAAGCGACATCCTAGTTATCTGTGCAGTTTTAATATTATACTAACAAGGCCATCAGGAGGTCAAATCCTTATTTCTGCCACTGCTTTCATAGTTTGGGAATACTTAATTATCAGATATACCAATTGGTGCCCTATTTTATGCTCCTTAATAAAATACTGAACAAAGTTCGCACAGCTTAAATCATTTTTGTTACTAGAAAAGTGTAACTACATACTGCATTTTATTAAAAAATAAAAGCATTTTAATTCAGGATCTTTGAACTTAACTAATTAGACATTGGCAAAAGTTTACTTTGTACGAAAATATATAAAGATATAGTAATACATTGATCTATAAAAGTATAAAGTAAAACTGCGATTTAAAACGTGTTAACGTGTTTGTTTTTGAAGCTACGGTAACGACAATAGCAATGTTCGCCGTACTAATTTGACCGTAACAAAAAAAGAATGGTACATTTCCCCATAGTTCTTGGCAAACGAAACTCCGAATAGTGCTTGTAAAAACACACAAAAATGTTAGAAAAACTTCAAACCAAGTATACACAAAGTTTTTTTCGTGTATACTTGGTTCAAAGTTTTCATAACTTTTCTAAGTTATGGTTAGTTCTGGTTATGTACTAGTCGCCATCTTTTTTTTGTTACGGTCAGTTGTAGCAGTAACTGTGTCTTTTTTCCTTAAGAAAACGTGCGCCATGGAACAAGACGATTGTTGAAGAGACAATAAGAAGGAACAGAAGATAAAATCAGCAAAAGTAGTTGCTGTTACTCTAAAGATTTTATTTATCTTCGAGGTAATCGTCCAGCGCTCTTGCTTCGTACTTGTAAACAGCATGCCGCTGTTCGATAGAATACACTTTTACATAAGAACAACTTTATAAGAACAACGAGGCTCATATTGGCCAAAATTTAAAAACAATTTAAGAACAAGCTGAGGCTTGGGCTCGATCATTTATTTTTTTTTAAACGTTACTGACCTTCGATCATGATAAAACCGCGGGGATGAATTGATCAAAAATACACCCGCCAAGCGATTCGTTTTCCAACCATGTATTGCAATACCTTAAGCTGAGTTTTTGTTCGATTTAGACCAGATACAGAAATGATAAAAATTTAAAAACAATTTGAGGCTCAAATCACCAAAAAATTAACAACAATGAGCCTTGTCCAGATTTACTGGTTCTTATATAAAAAAGCGTGTACCTAGTTTTATATTTCATTTATTATTAAGATATTTCGCAAAACTACACTACAAAAATAGTCTTTGACATTAAATTGTTTCTTTAAAAAATCTATTTTCTTACTAAGGGCACTTGTTGTTGCTGGACTCTGCCAACCAGTAGTTTATTAACCAATCAAAGGCCTCAGAAAAAAGATCTTTACTTCATGTCAGCCAATCAGTATGCATCATATTGCACTACTTTTAACTGATGTTGTCTCAAACATAAACAGTTGTAGTCAATGGTTAACATTTAGTTTCACAGTAAAAGGAAAGATTTTATTTTTAAGCTTTCGATTCTAACTCGAATCTTGACCAAAATAGTTGTGGTCACGCTGTCGTGGTTTTTCAACCTTCGACACACGTGACCACAGAAGGTGGTCCCAGGAGTGGTGTAGCTGGTGTCTGCCCTGGTGAAAACAACGACAGCATGAACACAACTATTGTTATCAAGATTGTTAGAATCGAAAGCTTAAGAGTAAAATCTTTCCTTGTACTGTGAAACTAAAGTTTAACCATTGACTACAATTTTATTCCATCAGTGCAGATGAATCTACACTCTAATAAACATAAACAGGTTCACAAGGGTTTCATGACAGTAGCTCTAGAAATTGATTCCAGAATAGACAGGAAAATACTGATGGTTTTATGCAATCGGTTAAATTTCACTGCTCGAATTAGAATGTACTGAGTCATTTGAGAAATAAGATGGTTTCGATATTTGGTCTTCAACCAAACACTGAAACAGATAATAGAGAAATCTTCCGTCATAAAAAGTAACATTTTAGTCTTTAAAAAACACACAGCTTAACTGCAATTTTAATTCTGCTAGGTTTTTCTATAAAACCGATTTTTGTTTATCCATTCAAGCTATAGAAGCTACCAGTTAAAATAGCTGTAACTAGTTGGAATAAGATTCCAGCTAATCAGCGAAGTTGGGGATTTGAAGATTTGAATTGACTACAGTAGCAGGCATTTCTTAATCGATTTTGCACAACTCCACCAGACACAAAACAAAACTCTTTCTGTAAGCGCTTAGTTGTCAACATGATTGATTTACAAATGAACCGGGAAGAAAAAAACTTGACGAAAGTAGTGAAAAATTAAAGCAAAAGCCAAAGAAAGATGCCCGGAGCAGTTACTCTCAAAACTCGACGTCTTTCGTTAGCGCGCTTCGTGCGTCATACGGTTTCACACAGCGTCTTCTTTTTGAGAAGTGTTACAAAAAAATTATGCGCCAATTTCATAGTCATACATTGAACTACAAATGTCTGAAGCTATATTCCGATCAAAACTACGTATCCACAGCATGTGATTTCTCATTTTGATGATTCACAGGCTGGACTTCAATAACCGCGACAGTTTTGGTTTCTCTGTCAGAATTCCTCGAGCCTTCGATCCGTGCGTGGCGGAGAGAAGCAGGCGTGAGTTGAGAAGTAGTTTCGCCCATTTCTAATTCTGTAAGTGGTATTTTGTTTCTATTCTCATCAGGTTCACTTGCATTATTTTTCGATGAAGATTGCTTTGCATCCGTGCTCAATTGATCAGTTTCTTCACTCCAAGCGTGGCGGAGAACAGAGGGCGAAGGTTGAGAAACCGGAGTGTGCTCACGGGAGGAGAAGGAGCTCATTTCGTCCATTTTTATATTTGTAACTGGTATTTTGTTTCTATTTTCATCAGCATCACTTACAGTATATTTCGATGAAGAATGTTTTGCAGCCGTGCTCAATCCATCAGGTTCTTGTGCTGTACCCAGTTCTGTACTTCCACGAATCATTTCTCCGGCCAACTCTTTCTGAATAATAGCGTCATTTAATGCCAAAAGCATTTTCCGTTCCTTGTAACTTCTTATAGCACGCACAATCACCCGGGTAGCCTGTAATTTGGCCTTTATTTCCATAGTAGTGGATGTGGTTTGGTGTTTATTCCTTTGTGGGAAGGCAGCTGAGAAACGCTCCTCCATTCGCTGCAAAACAAGTTGAAATCCCTCGGATTCCAGGTCCTCGTAGCCTGCTACGACTCGTTTGACCAAGGCCTGCAGTATATCTAAACAGTGAATGTATTCATAATTGACTAATGGAATATTGAGGAGGGCACATGCCGCTTTATTGGGCTTTTTAATCCTCAGAGTGCCCTCCAAGCTGTCCACAAAGTCTGACAGCTGGTTATATTTGATGTACTGGGTGGCACTGGGATCGTAACACGCCCATTCTTGGTAAAACAAATCAATGTCCTCGTTTGAAATGCCAATTTTCTCTTGCTCTTGAGCCTGGTTGTAGTTCTCGAGAATAATTGCAATGTACATGTTGGTTAGGATGAGGTAAATGATAACGATGAACGACCAAAAATAGATCATTGCGATTATCTTATTCCCGCAATTCCCGTTGGGGTATCCCTTGTAGGTGGGGTCGCAGCCAGGAGGTTCAAGCATTAACGGATCCAGTATGTCATTCCAACCCGCTGACGTCATCAGACGAAACAAAAGCACCATACTGCTGCCGAATGTCTCAAAATTAACAACGCTATTAAGGGCGCCAGTTTTCTTCACACGTCCAAATAAGGACATACCAAAAATGCCGTAAATGAACATGACCAAGAAGAGCAACGCGCCAATGTTGAAAAGGGCGGGAACAGACACCATGAGCGAAAAGAGAAGTTTTCGAATACCACGCGCGGACTCGAAAAATCTTAACAGTCGACCTATCCTGAACACTCGGACAACTCGTAGTAAACTTGGATTGATGGACAGTGACTGCTGCAGGTTCTCTAGCACGATTCCTGAAGATAATAAAAGGACAAGAAGAGAAGGTAAGTTGCATTGCAATAAAAGATCTGGACATTACATTAAAAATATGTCTAGCAGTTTGTTCGTTGAATTTGACTTACCCGCTATCGAGAATAGTACAATGGTGAAGTCGAAAGTATTCCAAGGACTCTTGAAATATCTCAGACGCAGGGCAGTGAGCCTGAGGATGGCCTCCAAGATAAACACAGATGTGAAAATCAAGTTGAAGATTTGTGTGAACCCAGCACATAAGCACAGGTATTGGTTAAGGATAATTACACGTGTATGCGATACATGGTTATGATATAAGTCACTTGTTCATTGTGTATTTGTTTGAAAAGGTCGCAAACACAATTATTTGGAGGAAGAAAACAACCAAACCGACGAAAGTCCATTTTGAATTTGCTTTTTTATGTAGAAAGACGCAACGTTTAATGTAACGGGATCATTTGGGAATATCCAAAGACATTACTCCTGCTAGAGGAATAATTCGCTCAGACAGAGGTGCCAGGAGTCGAACCTTTATTTTGCGGTGAGACGGAGGATGGAGCGCAAAACTGGACTGCCCTATGATACTTAGTTTTACAATGTACATATAAGTCTTACATCATGCATATTATCAATACTCCTTTGATGTCTGTCACTCTGACATATTACTCGTCCAAGCCTGCAGAAGCTATATTTAACTAACCTTGGCTAGAGATGTTCCAAGCAATATTGTTGACAAATATTAATCGGATAAACTAATCCGCACAAGATGTGGTTATGTTTTAAAGTTCTTATCTAGTGGCTTGTCGCATTAACTAGCTTGTACCCAAGAGACACTCGGACAGCTTTGCAAGTGGGACACGGCTTTCTAGAATGTTCTAGATTCTCCGTATGTCAAAAACATTCCCAAGACCTGTTTGCAGATAACAATGGATGTCTGTTTCACAAACAATCCTCTGTGTCTCACTTAGCGATCAGATTTGTCTCAATGGCATAACTCATTTAATAAACATTTCCTACAACATGACTTTCGCTTTTTGTGTCGTTACATTAAACAGTCATATACACATGACTCCATCCATAAATTCACACATGCAAAAAAATACACATACATACATACATACATACATAAATCAGTACACACATACATACATACATACATACATACATACGTACGTAAACACATATATAAATACACATACATACACACATACTTACATACATACATCATACATACATCATACATACCAACATACATTCATACATACATAAATACATACATACATAAGTACGTAAACACATACACACAAATACACATACATACATACATACGTACGTACGTAAACACATACATACAAAAAACACATACATACACACACACATACATACATACATAAGTACGTAAACACATACACACAAATACACATACATACATACATACATACATACATACATACATACTTACATACATACATACGTACGTGAACACATACATACATACATACCTACATACATACCTACATACCTACATACATACATACATACATACATACATACCTACATACATACATACATACATACATACATACATACATACATACCTACCTACCTACCCACCTACCTACCTACATACATACATACATACCTACATACATACCTACCTACATACATACATACATACATACATACATACATACATACATACACGCCTGCATCTATCCTCGTAGTTAAACAACTAGATTAGCAATGCCTAGACGTCCAAACGTAACCATAGCACAACATCTACACATTACAACCATAACAAATACAAAGGAGGGACGCAAACACTCAAACACGTGCGCAATTCCGACAGTCAAAGGTCAGTTCGGGACAGTACAATCGCTACAAAAGGAAGTTTAAAAGGATATCAAGAGCCGTTGTCACCTCCGTGGGTTGATCATAGTGTTCCACCATCATCACCACCATGTTGCACGTGATGACCAACATAATGAACACCTCAAACTTCTTGCTTTGTACAACGTCGAACACCAACCCTTGAAAACGGTTCTGCAAGAGCACATCACAGGAACGGTTATAGTAAGAGCTACAGACCACTTTCATAATACGCCCGAGCGACCGTGAACAAAAACTTCGAGTCGAGGCCAGTAGGGCTAAAACACAGCTAATGTACTGATATCTATGTTTGCATTTGTGAGTGCCAAATTGAGCATGACAGTAAAACACCACTGAACTAAAGAAAAAAGTGTCTGTACCATGATTACTTCTGTGTCTGCCTTTGTCTTTGTCTGTACTAACATTGTCGAACATACCAATAAGTAAAGTAATAAGTAAAGTAAATGCTTGTGTCCGTGTTTCTGTCCATAATTCAACGCTTACGTCTACGTCTACGTCTACGTCTACGTCTATTTCTATGTATATGTATGTGGTTGTGCTTATGTCTATGTCTGTATCTGTGTCTGTGCACGTCTACGTTAAGTGTTACACTCTTTGTCTACGTTACAATTAACATCTGTCTGGGTGTGATCGAGCATCTGCTGGTAACTAGTATTGGGTATAGTAATAATAACAGTAATAATAATAATAATAATAATAATTACTATTATTATTATTATTATAATTTTTATTATTGTTATTATTATTATTATTATTATTATTATAATTATTGCAATACAAGTAAGCAATGGAAGTAGACTAAATATCACTGACCTTGGGTCTCATAATCTTTTTCTTTGGTTTCTTTGTGGCTGCATTCTTCAGGGTGTTCATCCATTGACGCTGACTGGGTGTAAGAAATATGTCCAGTGTGCCACAGTCTTCCATCTTGAAACAAATACAACATAAATGGTTCTACCACTTATAATCTTTTATCTTAGTTTTCATCAAAGTTTAAGGCTTACGTAACACCACTTCTAAATCTTCTTTTCCTTGGTTAATACAGTTGCTTCAGTTTGTATGCTGGACGTAAAGTTTGGGAGGTTTTCTCTGAGATTTTAGGTCTAAAGTGAATTACTAAATGTATCTCCAATTTGATTGGCTGGTTCCGCACTGGACTCTCCCGATCCATATTAAGTTTGTTCCCTATATTGAGTAATATGGGGAGATTTTCAGGTACCAGAGTTTCGGGTCCTCATCTATCAACCTCAGAGACTCAGGGGCGATCCGCCTGGCCTACCTATTTGCTCAGTCTGGTAAACCAATCCCCCCCCCCTGTGTATCTGAGGATGCCTCTTGATGTAATATTCTGAGTTTGGTTTGTCTCTTCTGATCGAATTTAATACAATTTAAAACAATATTTTGAAGGCAAAAAATACCCGTCTAACCTGTTGCTTGAGCCGGTTGAAGTTGTCGATGATGACACCAATGAAGAGATTCAGGATGAAGAAAGAGCCCAGAGTGATGAAGATTACGAAGTACAAGTACGCAGCAAAATTGTACTCTCTTGACGGCTGTTTATTGATCCCAGTCGCGTCCACAGCGTCCTCCATTATTTCCATCCACCCCTCAAATGTTGCCTGTAACAAGAACACGTCCAGGATGTCACTACCTTTAAAATCACTAACTGAGCTCAATTGCCTGCACCCTTAATTCGGTCATGTATGTCAATGCCTTCCAGCTTTTCAAAATAAACTTATTTCACTTGGCTACTCATCTCGGAGGATTAGAAAGCCTAAGGAATGATGTCATTCTGATAAATTATTCTGCAACATCATGATTTTAGTTCATGATGGCTAGGAGAAAGAATCAGAAGAAAGCTGGAAAAGACTCAGCCAACACATGCAGTTTGGGCCCCCGCATAAAAATATTCACTTTTCGTAAATTTTAAAGAAAACCACTAAATTGGTAAAACGCGTTTCCAGTTGCTAGTAATTTGAATTTCTTTTGATTTAGGTCATAAAAGCATTAAACACCTTGCTTAAAATGTCTGGTGAAATTACAGGCAATATTTTTTCTATCATCAAGTCCAGTTTCTGGGACTGTTCACAAGCCTTATGGGTGAAGAAATGCAGAACAAGTTTGATGCAAAGACCAGGTACCTTGATGTAAAGACAATTTAAGGAAAATGCATAACAAAAATTCCCGCATCCGTTTTCTAAACTGGCAGCACGGGAGAAACTAATAAACAAGGCCAAGTTGTTCACTAATTACAGCAAATAAGTCAGCTTATTCAAGAAACCATGTCTTGTCCCTTACCACTTGAAACAAAGCCAAGAAACCATAGATGACGTTATCAAAATTGATGTTGGAATTCACCCACACTGAGGAGTCATTGCGTTGAAGGCACGCAGTCCTGTTTGGCACGACTGAGGGGGGATACTTCTGACCACTAGGATCCTCACATTTGAAGAATTTACCGCCAAATATCTGGACACCCATGATACTAAATATCAGCCAGAACACGCCACAAACGAGTAACACGTTCGCTATTCCAGGTATGGCGCCAATAAGCGAGCTGATCACCATCTGGAAAGAAATAACAGGTTATATTGTACACGTGTTAAATTGCATGATGCATGGGATGAACAGGGGGGAGAGAAACAAGGAGGAGGGTGTTTGGTAGTTTTCCCTATTCAGTTTCTGGCACTGTTAACACTCGGGGGTTATGTATTCCTCTTCCTATGTGGATTTGTCACGTACAATGAACCTTCTGACCAAAACGCAGGCGCCGCTCTTGTGTACCATTCTTGTATGTACTCAATTGGAAAGTCAAAGTGATTTGAGACAGTACTCGACAGCCAGCACTGTCTCAAGTGTTTCATTAACTGAATTCCAAACCTATATGTCGCTATTTAATAATGCATTTCGGCGTACTCCCTGCAAAGCTATAAGGGGCTTTACCGCTTACTTAACTAGGACGGGAACGTCAGTGAAGACGGCTGCTAGATTTTAACTTCCTGTTTCCTTTTTTTTGTTTAACTCATTCGTTAATTTTTATATCAGCGTGAAGGTGTGGGAACATAAAAAGTAGAAACTTCAAGTTTAAGGACGGACGAAGTTGTAGTGATACATGCTTAATTGTTCACGTCCCAGGGCCGTAGCTAGATCCAAAATTTAGGGGAGGCATTTTCCCTCCCTGCCTGACGCTAGCTACGGCCCTGCGTCCTCTAGAAAACCATAAAATTGAGCTTTTGACGTTCGGTCCTTTAAATAAGGCGATGGAAAGGTGGTCAAATATCTACATAATTTTGTGATTCAAAGAAAGTTGTTTCATCCGGTTTGATAGATCTTTGAAAGATCTTTGAAAGCTTATGGCGGCCCGCTTGATTTGGCAGTCCCATTCAATTTGAGGTGTTTGAGAGAATGTCGGCTAATTGATATGCAACCCGTCAAGACCCGTGCATAAGCAGAACATTTTAAAAGTCCTTTAGAGATAAT
>JAOBYE010034123.1:10358-22481 GCA_025403585.1 Parazoanthus swiftii | reverse complement strand
TCATGGTACACTATGGTGTCCCCAATACTTCATGGTACACTATGGTGTCCCTAATACTTCATGGTACACTATGGTGTTCCCAATACTTCATGGTACACTATGGTGTTCCCATTACTTCATGGTACACTTGGTAAGGGAAGTAAGCGAAGTAATGGAAGTTGGCCCATTGAAGTATTACTAAGTATTGGGGACACCATGGTGTACCATAAATGAAGGAACTACCCATCACAAAAACTCATGTGACGCTGATATGTCATGGTTTTTCGATTGTAAGTTCTTGCACAAACTGTCGTGTGCTCATTGGTTAACAGAAAACATTGCATTGATCAATACAAACAGAGTTCTCGCCATTTCTTTTGTTCCTTTTTGCCCACTGTTTGATTCCAGCCTATCTGAGTGTGTTATCGGGCGTTGTTGCACAATTTACAGGTTATAATAAGAAAAAAATATCTCCACGGAATACAGAATGTAAAACAAATGCTCTCTGCGTATCCGGGCCTCTGCCTGAGGATGGTCTTAGCATGTTTTTAGTTTGGGTTTTTTTTTCAGCCTTAATGTTCTTAAGGAAAAGGTTATTATATAAAAAAGAGTACTTCAGAAGACAACACCGTGGTTTCAGACTGAAACAAACCAAACTTGCCACCATTAAATATTATCTGTAGAGAGACATTATCTATCGGAGACATTTTCCATCATCATCATCATCATCATTGCTGCCGTGGGTCAAGCCCACATAACGCCAACACTACAAATGAGCTCCATTTCTCGCGGTCCTGCGCCGCCACTATCGCCTCATCAAATGAAATTTCAGAGTTCCGTAGGTCTCTTGAAACCGTATCCCTCCAACGCATCCGTTGCTTCCTGGGCGACGGCACCCCTGTGGTTCCCAGTGGAGCAGACGGCGGGGCAAACGTGTTTGGTGCATGCGGATGACATGTCCGAGCCATGTAAGTCGTTTACATCGCAAGATGTTAATGAGCGATACTTGGCCGGTTCTCTCGAAGATCACTTCATTTGGCACATAGTCTTGCCAGGAAACACCAAGAATTCTTCTAAGGCATCTGGTGTGAAATGCTGCTAGTCGTTTCTCTTCCTGGACGGTGATGTTCCAGCTTTCAGAGCCATACAATAGGGTCGATAGAACTACAGCTTGATAGATAGCAATTTTAGTGCGCATCTTGATGGATTTGTGGCGCATAACAGGTAGGAGTCTATTAAAGGCATTCGCTGCTTTTCCGATGCGGTTGTCTAATTCAGGTGTAAGGTCGCCATTGTGTGTTATTGTGCTTCCCAGATAGACAAATCGGTCGACGTTTTCAAGAGAGTTTTGATTGGTCAGAGTGGTAGTGATATCATTTCTTTCCTTTGCCACGTC
The DNA here is from genome assembly GCA_025403585.1 of Parazoanthus swiftii. Lineage (NCBI taxonomy): Eukaryota > Metazoa > Cnidaria > Anthozoa > Zoantharia > Parazoanthidae > Parazoanthus > Parazoanthus swiftii. The sequence continues at coordinate 21,106 of JAOBYE010034123.1, read as the reverse complement.
CATGACCTTGGTCTTCTTCGAGTTGATAGTGAGACCAACTTTTCCTCCCTTGTCTTCTACTTCAGATGTTGCATATTGTAGTCTCTGTTCTGATTCGTCGATCAGGGCTATGTCGTCCGCGAAGTCGAGGTCGGATAACCGCTGTTGTTGGTAGCGAGAACTTCTTCGTCTTTCAAGTACAATACCTAGATTGTTCTTGTCCAGAAAGTTCGTAAGGACCTAATCGATGACGATACCAAATAATAGTGGGGACCAAACACAGCCCTGTCTAACTCCTGTTGTCACTTCAAACCAATCTGCCATTTCACCATCTACTTTCACGCAGCATTTTGAGCCATCGTAGGTATTCTTCATGATGTTAATTAACTTCATTGGGAGTCCATAGGATTCGACTATCTTCCAAAGCGAGTCTCTCTGGATGCTGTCAAATGCAGCCTTGAAGTCAATAAAGTTGATCTTAACAGGTATCTGAAATTCAAGGTTTTTTTCGACAAGTTGGCGCAGGGCAAAACATTTATCGGATCAGAAGCGTCCCTTTCGAAATCCGGCTTGGTTCTCTCTAAGGCGTTGGTACTAGCTTTGACAATAAACCCCGTCTTCCAATCTTCCGGCACTCTTTCGCTATCCTGCAGCCTTGTTGTTTTTAAGCTTTCCAACTGCTCGGTCGACTTCGTTTTTAGTAGGGGGACTCAGGTCAGTTTCCAGCTCATCAAGTTCGACAGTTATGTCCTTCAGGGCAATGTCAGGTGGTTTTACATTTAGGAGCTCTCTGAAGTGCTCTGCCCATCTTTCCAGTTTTTTCCCTTACAGTCAATTACTTTACCATCTTTGTCTTTAACCACTGATGTATTTCGGGTCTTTTTTCCTGTCAAGATTTGTACTTTCTGCTTCTTCAAGCGCGGTTGCTTGCGCATCAATCCAGTTCTTCCAATCTTGCTCTGCGCTGTTTTTGGCTTTCTTGTCTAATTTCTTGTACTCGCTCTTGCTATCTTCTGTTTGGGACTGATCTTTTACTTTCTTAGCATTTCTGCGATGTTCGGTGAGTTCACGTGTTCCTGGACTTATCCAGCACTTGTGTTGACTGGTTTAGTATCCTACGGTCTTCTCTGCTGCAGTGTAGACTGCTTCACGAAAGCTGTTCCATTCGTGGTCCACATTCAGCTCGGATGATAGGTCTGTTAAAGCATCAAAGCGATTGGCTATCTGGATCTGATATTCTCTTGCCAGTTGGGGGAGGAGTATAGGTCTGCATCCATCAGCTTAGGGTTTTTGGTCTTCTTTCCCTGGGCAGCCAGCTTAAGCTGGATTTGGCAACAACAAGCTCGTGATCGCTCCCTAAGTCAGCATGACCCCTGAAGGCCCGGACATCCAGAAGTGATTTTCTCCATTTGCCATTTATTAATATATGGTCAATTTGGTTATGGTTGTTACCATCAGGCGATGTCCAAGTATACTTGTGGATGATTTTGTGTTGGAATAGAGTTCCACCAACAACCATGTCGTTTTCAGCACAGAACTCAACATGCACAAGTCGCGGCCATCATGAGACATTTTCCAACATCTACGCTCCTTACAAATATGCTCTGTAAGTTCAATTAAACTTCAAGATATCTAACATTATACACTTTGACAAAAAGCTTATTCACTGCTTGATGGCTATTCTAATCACACATAGCAGCTCTGTCGTGGCGACTCGAAGCAGCTCTGTCGTCTGCTATTGTGGTGAAACACAAAGCAGCTATGTCGTCTGTTACTGAGGTGACGCACAAAGCAGCTATGTTGTCTGTTGTTGTGGTGACACACAAAGCAGCTCTGTCGTCTGTTATTGTGGTGACGCGCAAAGCAGCTCTGTCGTCCGTTATTGTGATGACACGCAAAGCAGCTCTGTCGCCTGTTACTGTGACGACTCACAAAGCAGCTCTGTCGTCTGTTATTGTGATGACACACAAAGCAGTTCTGTCGTCTGTTATTGAGGTGACACACAAAGCAGCTTTATCGTCTGATGTTATGTTAGTTAGCAAAGCAGCTCTGTTGTCTGTTATAAGTGACACACTAAATAGCTCTGTGGTCTGTTATTGTGATGACTTGCAAAGCAGCTCTGTTGTCTCAGGGCCGTAATTAACGAAAGACAGCCAGTTTTGTTGTTATTTCAAAAGCTCTTCTGTTTCAGGAAACTGGAACTTGACAACCATGTCTGTTTGAAATTGTGGAATTGTGATCTACTGCTTTATCAGTTCATGGATGCTTGGCATTTGCAAGTCTTTCAGAAGAATGAAGAATGAAGAATGTCTACTTAAACAAAGCCTTTGTTTTGCCAAAACGTCCAGTAAATGTTTTTGCATCGGAAAGCGTGCATTTCTATTAAATCTAGTTTAGTCAAAACTAACACCTTCATTATTTGGCTAAATGAAAGCTACTGTGCCAAAAACTGATAGCGGGATATTAAGACTTCTGTATGGGAACAAGAAAATTTAGACCAAGGAAAAACCAGCGATTAAAAACAGGTGTTAAAAAATGGAATCTAATTTTGAAAAAAATGGTAAGCCATGTCACCGTCGTCCTGTTGGAAAGGAAATGAAGGAAGAGGGACGCTGGACATGGAATAAGGTCCTGACCAACAACTGGCCAAAGTCAAAGAAAGAAGTCAAAAGCAATATGTCGTAATGTCCTTGTGTACAACATACGTACCGTGGGGCGATAGGACAACTCTAAGAGGCTGAGTTCAGATTTATTTTTGATAATTGTCATACACGAGCTTCGTAATTATATAAACTAACTCTCTTGTATTTGAATTTTTGATGATTTTGAATTGAACTGAGCTTATTTGTGTATTATAAACTGGGTATTGGGAGCCGGGATTGAGAGGCGATAAATAGAAGAACAAAAGCTAAGGTAAACGCCGAGGACATATATATACTGTACATGATTTTAGAAAATTAAATTGAAAAATTTTCTCCTTTCAGATGCTAATGCTATTTACAAAGGAAACCCGAGGCTTGTTTTGGGTCTAATATGGACGCTTATCCTAAAATACCAGATCAGTACGCATCCGTACATGGAGAATAAGGACGAGGATGCGCCAAAAATGACGCCAAAGCAAGCGCTTCTGGACTGTACGAAAAGCAACATGCCCGAATCTGTGCCAATGGCTAATCAGTTACCAACCACCGGAATGATGGCCTTCGTGCAATTGCATGTCTTGTTGATGCAGTTGCACCTGGATTGCTACCAGAATGCGAAGATCTGGATCCAAAAGATGCATTAGAAAATGCACAGAATGCCATGAAATTGGCCGTGGACTGGTTGGGCGCGCCACAGGTATTTTGTAGACCTAGCCCAACTCTGCGGTTTAGTTAGTATCATGACACTCTTTTTTTATTAAGAACAAACGTAATAACAACATTGAGGCTGACTTTGCCCGAAAAATAAGAACAAACTGAGGCTGAATCAAACATTTATGAAAGTGTAGAATGTTGAAATGCAGTAGCCCTACAGTACTCAGCTCTCCGATAACGCATTTATGGCATTTTTAAAAATAGTTTGTATTGCAAAGGCACTTTTCATTTCTTTTGAAGCAGTGCACAGAAGCATCTTAACGAAGTTTAGGCGAGTTTAACCCCCTACGGAAAACACAACCGTTAAGAACAAAGTAAGAACATTTTAAGGCTGAAATTGCAGAAAAAAATAAAAGCATTGAGCCTGAGCAAAATTTTACCGGTTCTTAACAAAAAACGTTCTCCCTAGCATATTTTTTTTGCATCACAATCAGGCTTTGCGAGCTTATAAGTTTTTAATGCACTTAAAATTACAAATTCTCCCATACCGTGGACAAAGACGTTAAGCTGTTGGTCTAGTCTCTGGACGTGAAAAACTGGGGATTTAAAAAGATCCCACGTGTTGTGGTCTGTTAACTGAGGGCACAACGTAATGTCTCTGACAGAAATCATTGTGAACCGCTGATAAGAACCAAACGCTTGCTGTGAATATAGGTTGCTGAAAAACCCCGCGAGGAGCACTTGAAAAATATGTATGTATGCAGTTGGTGGGTTTGTCTTACATCTACATTTGTCAAGAATCCTAAAACTGCGTTAAAATGAACAAACGGATTAATACTGCATATCAAAAGTAGCCATATTCCCATGCAGTAGGAAGCATGTTATCTACATTTGAGAGGAATGACTCTTGCTCTGAAGTTGCGGCTCGATCCGGGTGTGTTCAGTGGAGCATGGCTTGCACGAGGGGTCGCTGGCTTGCGGGACCTTTACAGGAGAAAGGAACCGCTCCGCAGGCTAGCGGTCCAAGTCCGAAAATAGGGAAATCTGTTTTGACTAGGGCTAACCGAGGTTTCAGAACTGGCTAACAACACCAGGTTGACAGTAGTAACAGTAGTTGGAAATCCATTGGTGGTATTGGTTCGCCTTGTCGTCCTTACCACTTCATGGTCAGTTCGGTTATAAAATTACTTGTACATACAATAATTAGTATCAATTACACTTGTTTACGCATGTCGTTACGTCATTTGCATTTGAGCAATACAAAATCTGCACTTGGAATTTAGGAGTTGCAAAAGGATTCCTTTATACTTCAGGGTGTGAATATTTCATTCAAGTCCAAAGCTTAAATGAAAGTAACAACTACACGTATTTGGTTCAGCAACGAAGGAGCTAACGATTACTATCACAACTAATTTCTTAGCGTTCTTTACATTGGATATTAATAGAACGCTAGAAATTGCGATAGTACACGTTCACTCATTGGCCGCTGAGTGTTTATCAATATCCAATGTAAAGAACGCTAGAAACTGGTTGCGATAGTACACGTGCGCTCATTGGCCGCCGAGTGTTTATCAAAAGCCATTGCGGTTAAACGACTTAAGCTGAGAAATTCTCGGAAAAGTTTAAGCGTTCTTGAAAAGAAACTGAAAATGCTTGTTTGTGCCTTTCTTCCACTCGATGAGTGTTCGTTCACCTTTCCGCGTGCTTTCATTAGAACGATGGACACGGTATGCATTTTCTCTGCTTTAGCAAAATTCTTACAACATCAAACGGCGCAAAGAAATAGTTTCCAACATTTATTCAAATAAAAATGTGATAAAATGGCGCGCTTCAGGTGACCAGCTGATAAATTGGTGCCGACCTCCGATGGGTTTTGTATAACCGGGAACAAGCCACAACAGGTTGTAACACGGATCATCCAATGGAAGCGAGGCATTCTATTAAACCAATAAACCTGTGTTTGTAAACAGTTTAGAGTAAATATTAAAGCCACTTGTTGCTAAATTGTGCGGTGAAATGAATCACTTATGTAAATAGTCAAAGTTTACATTAGGAAGGGCGTATAGGTTTCCTGTACTTGGAACTGTACAAAGTTTATCACGGAACACCGTCCCTTAACTAGATATTTCTGACAGGTCATATCTGGGGACAACTCGGAAATGAAAGTAAGTGCAAAGCTGGTTTAGTAATTGTACACAAATGGCACTGTACAGCTGCCAGCTGGTATCGAAAAGTCGAGTTGGACTTACAGTTACATTCGCAGAAATTAATCTGCCGATTACAACAGTAAATATTAAACACCAAGATTATGGCCGGTGTATCGACAGTATATAGATTGTATAGTTCCAACATTTTTCTTTAATACTGCGATTGGAATTGCATTTCTTTACTGTATTATTTTGTTGTCTGAATGATTCTAGTAATGTGTTCGGATATCGCTTCGCAACGGATCTGCTTTTAAATTGTGATTTACTTTGCAAAACGACTAGTTTAGAGGAAAACAAGAAACTTAATCAGCTCTTCGCGTAAACCAGAAAACCGTCTAGTTGCTGAACTTTGAGCATTTGCTATTTCAGACGTTCTGTAAAATGATATAATGGCAGGTATAAAAAACAAGAAACAAAATCTAGTTTATTTCTATCTTTTGTATGGACTGAGTAACGTGTTTTTGTACGCGCCGTTCGACACTTGACATGCGCAGTACTGATAACATAACATTTAAATATAAACATTGTAAGGCTTTAAGCAAAACCTCTTGTTAGTGTAAAGTCTAATCAAAATAATTTTAACTCCAAACATAAAGTTTGAGCTATAGTCATTTACGGTATTCGGTTAAGTTTTGGAAGGTCTTGTGAATCTTGAGCTATAGACTTGGGAACTTGCGAACTCTATCTTATTTGATGCAAATTACACTCCAAAAATGTGTATTGGCAATCTGTACCACTCAACAGTGTAGCATTACAAAGTTGCGCAACGTCAACGTTGCCGAAGCAGTGTCACAACATTCCAATTCTTTTGCGTGATTTTCCTGTGTATGTATACATATGTCAATATTATTTTTTTAAAAAGTCGAATGACGTTCATGTTGTTTCTCATGTATCTCTTAGCACTACAGTTTTAGTTCCTACCTCTCGCTCTTGTTATGAGAAACATGATTTCTGATCATCTGATTTCTGTGAGGTTATCAAGGCCAATCATCGCTACCAGCATTGCCACCAAAAACATCCATCACCATTATCACCATCAATGTCAACATCATCAAGAACTACCATTTACATCACCACAAACCACTACCAGCACCACCACATAACTATCATCGCCATCATCATCTACCTCAACTGTCACCACCATCACCAAACACAACCACTTCCATCACCATCAAACGCAACCAATTCCATCACCACTACCGCCAAACGCAATCATTTCTAACACGAAACACGACCAATTCATCTACCACGCGCATCAAACACAACCCCTTTCTCAACCGCTATCACCAAACACATGTTTTACCACCACCATCATCCCCAAACAGAACCCTTTTCTCATCCACCCTCATCCTTAACATAATTGTCATCTCCATCTTCACTACAACAATCACAACCGCCACCATAAAAATTATAGTGATAATATTTAACTTTACCGCTAAACACGAATTATTACTTTAAATAAATAGAAATGGCCACTCGAGGTTACAAAACCTCTTCTCAAGAGGACGGATCATTTTACGAAAATGGAAAACCACTAGTTGTAGAAGAAACAATTGTTGCTGCCACTGATAAAACGTTCACAGCTGACCCATACAGCACATTGCAACAGGAGAGTTATGACGACTACTACTCCGCTCCCAATACTGACAGCACGAGCAATGAGGTGCCGAGCCGCAGCCCAAGGAAAGGAATCCTAAAAAACAGGTCTCAAAGCTGGCAGGATTTCAGAGACGAGAGTTGGGATGGTTCCTACGATGAGCATCCTGCTAGAAGAACAAAAAGCGTCAGAGAAACCAAACACGAAATGACAGTGACGCGCACACTCAAGTCATCGGTGTTACGATCAGATATGCGCAGAAGCGAAAGGGCGGGTAACGGTGATTATAGTGGTAGTGTGGCCTCCAGAGTGAAGGATTGGGAGGTACAGAGCCATCATGGCGGCAGCGCATACTCATACTCCAGGTCAATGTCATTGAAAGAGGAGGAACTGGGCACGACTGACAGCCTGAGTCAGTCCTATTACACGAGAGAACATTCGAAAAGTCTTGGTGACCTCACTAGTACAAGGTACCACCCTGCCGCCTGGACAGGGGGGTCATCCGAGCACAATGAAGCAGAAGAGGTAAGTGAAAGGGAAAAGCCAGTACTATTTAAGCTCAGTTTAGTAATGATTAGGGAAACAATTTGTCTGTCCTGACGTAAGATGGCCGGAAAAGAACCGGCGCCATCACTTTACTAGGGGTTACACTGATAATTGAGAGTCGTGTGCATGACGTTGAATAAACAATATCAAAACGCAAAGCTTTATGATACGGTCAAAACTTTTAAACTTTGCGCCAAGGGTTGTAAAAAGTCTTCCTTGTATTCATAGCGAGTCAATTAAGTCCGATTCGTCCCAGTATTTAGCATAGGGCTGGTATGTTTCTTGCTACGGCTTCTCGGACGTGTTTCTTAGTTTCGTTTTAACGCAAAGTAAATGTTGTAAAAGTTTCTCCTTTCGAAAAACCACCGACACCAGCTTGCTATAAAAATTCCTTCTGAGTGGCACCCAATGACCTTTTTCTTGGCAGCTAAAATCGTTGGTCGTAATTGCAATTCAAACACAGGGAAGGAAACGTTTTAACGCATGCACACATACATGCATATCTTACCGTTTCTGAGGAAAGTAACGAAACAAAAAAGCTCGATCAGGAACATCATCTGCACTTTGTTCCAACTCCTTGCACACTAATTTGCAATGTCATGTCGGGCGGCCATACTAACTGTGCGAAAAATGGTTCGATTGCTTCCCAACACGAAATGTTTTTTTAAAGCTTGACTGGATGATCGTGATCATGGACGAAATTATATTTAAAAATAGGCTGACTAGTAATTTTATGGTCATAGTGTGTATGTAAACGTAGACCTTTTTAGCTGTGACAGTTATCGCAGTGGAAGCATCTAAGATTAGTGAAAAGAGGCGTAACGGTGTATGTGCATATTCACATTATTTTATAACACAAGGGATCCCCTCACATCTAATATCTCAATGGCGCAGTTGGAGCGCTGCTGTTGAAATCACGAATCATGAACAAAAATCTAACCCATAAAATTTTTGTAATTTGGTGGAAATGGCACAACTAAGGTTTCCTCACCTCAGTTGTTTCTCCCTTTGTGCGGCATCTTTGAACATTTTGGGGGCCACTTAGTAATAAAGATCGCCTTTAAATCGTCCTTTATGGCCAAAGAATGTACAGGGATAACACAAAGGCGCAATTACTGAGGTAAGGAAATTTTTCTTGTGCCATTTGCACCAATTTATAACAATTTTACGAATTTAAAACTTACTACCATACAAAGTCTTATAAAATCGACCGATATCGCTGTACTAGACTAAAATGGGCTGCCTGTGTTCACCTGTCTTCTTGTTAATCTCATTACGTGCTTTTCAAACGACTGATGTTTGATTCTGATGCGCTCAAATCCAGACCGTCACTGTCTATATAAAACATTTCATGGACCTTAAACTAGACTAGAGAACCAGTATCCGTTCAGTTGCTTATAAATACGGATATATGGTGTGACCTACACGTCCACCTTAATTCCTGTCACCTTTGCTTGAACCGTCAAGTGGAAAACGGATCTTTAAAATAGAGCACTCCTATTTAACAACGTCACAGGCGGCGTTCGTGTGGACGTGGTCGCGGTATTAAGATGATTCAAACATTGTTCTTGCTGTGAATATTTCAAAGGCAGTATCGCAGGATTTCTGCTGCCCACCGGAAGACAAGCTTCTACTTGGATTATTACTTGGATTATGTAACGCGGTCCAACCTTTCCAGAACTTTCGTAACGGATGCGAACTCTAGCTTGGGGGTACAAGAACAAAATTGGTTTTGCTTGAGAAATGCAAACAATGACAACGATGGCGATTGCTCCTGAGCTATTCTCGACATACTTTCAAGTAACTCGAATGTTTTCCTGATAGTAAGGAACGTTTTTGAATTAGTACCCAACACTGGACTTACTTTTCGTTAAAATACACTTATATCAAGAGGGTTCTTCGCTTTTAAACGAAGTTTCAAAAGATTTCATCCTTCTTCAGACGATTTTCGCCAGAGAATCGGATTTTCACATAATAGTAACTGAACTAATAAAAGGGCGGAAAACACAAAGTATATTCAATGAAGTTTTCCGGATTATTTCGAGAGACTGAAAGTCGCTTTAAAAATAAGGGATTTAGAGAAAGTTAAAAGTTTCGGGTTAGACGGTATAATCGATAGAGGAAGCCGGCTTGTCTGACAAGTGGATTTTTCTTTACAAGGGTTGACAAACTTAGTCCTTTTTAAATCTCCTTTTTGTTCTACCTGCTCCAGGCTAAACAAACGTTAAAGGGCAGGCGCAACCTAGATTGCTATCAATTAGAGCAGAGGCCAAAACTTTTGATTTCTAAAGGGACTCCACTTAAGAGGAGCGAAAAAGAAATCCATGCAATATATTATCTCTGGAAGAAAATATCAATAGTTTATGTGCGAACTCTGTCGCCAATTTTGGCACTAAATGCACTCAAATTAACAATATTGTAATGAAACGTTTGGTGTTCGTAAACTTCTAAGATCTCTGATCGTATCTTGCCTTTTACTGATCAAAAAGAGGCATAATTCCGTTTAAAATGACAGCAGCACCTACAATGTCTTCCGCATACGCATTTCCGCATTTTTAAAGAGCCTCGAACAGAAACCTCTGAAACCCGTGCAGAACCTCATATTCAGTTTAAAAACTGGATTTTCCACCGGAATTCATTTCAAAGAGGCTCATCCCTGCTTGATTGTGTCGCCCTTACCTACGATTGTTAATCAAAACGAAATACTTAAAGAACAACGAGAACTTTATAAGTACATAGTTTCATGAATTTCATTCTTATATTTTATAAGAGCCTTTTTATAACGTCATCCTCGGATACCCAGGGCGTCGCCCTTCCCTTCCTCTGTTCTTCACTGTTCGTCCTCCCTTCCCGACGCCCTGGGTTTCCGACGATGTAACAATGTTGACGCTAACAAGTTTACAAACATATCAGTTAAAAACATACCTCAGGCTGAGAGTTTATTCCCAAGTTTTGAAAATGGGACGATGAGTTGCTTCTTTTACTAAACATATCGACATATATAGCCCATATATAACACATTTGGGTACATATATGAACCGAGTTAGATGTTGGGAATAGCCTTTGATAGCAACACATTTGGGTACATATATGAACTGACTTTGATGTTGGGAACAACCTTTG
>JAOBYE010034123.1:0-10258 GCA_025403585.1 Parazoanthus swiftii | reverse complement strand
ACTGACTTTGATGTTGGGAACAACCTTTGATAGCAACACATTTGGGTACATATATGAACTGACTTTGATGTTGGGAATAGCCTTTGATAGCAACACATTTGGGTACATATATGAACTGACTTTGATGTTGGGAACAACCTTTGATAGCAACACATTTGGGTACATATATGAACTGACTTTGATGTTGGGAATAGCCTTTGATAGCAACACATTTGGGTACATATATGAACTGACTTTGATGTTGGAATAGCCTGTCATTGTAAAACATTTGGGTACATACATGAACTGAGTAAGATGTTCGGAACAGTCTTTGACTGAGTGTCAAGAACACTTTTAAGAATATTTGAAGCCGACATCCTGCCAATGTATAAAAAAAAACGGGGGGGGGGGTTAGTCTACATCCTAGCGGCACTTTCCGTGGGGATAAGCGGGCATATGAACCACCCTGGACGGCTCATTAATACATCGCAAGTTAAAAACTACCCAGCAGAAGCTGGAACTTATTTATCTTCACCGAGTTGAGTCAATTGCACAAAAGATCAAGGAAAGAACACGGTGCAGTTCATTCATTCATTTAATTTACGAGTTTACGACTGGCATATTGGCACCCCCGCGCCAACCATCACCAACTGCGCCTCAGACCACAAAAAAAAAATACCTTCGGATTTTCGATCAATTTGAGTACGGCAGGTTATGCACTCATTCTGAATGAAGACTATCCTTCGCTTCTTTTTAGTTATGGCTAACTTTCACTCTTCTAAAAATAGTGGTACAGGTCAAGTGAGTCTATATTTGGTTTATAAATGTTATTTGAAATCAATATCAGCAAAATAATCTGAAACAAAACAAAACCCTTGACTCCAGGAAACGGCATGTTCGTCAGAAAATGAAATAAAGTTTTCTCTGGAACGTTCGAAAAGGCCAAGCATAACAAAATCCTCACGGACTTAAAATATTTTTGCCCTTGTCCTCGCACCGCCTGTTCGCGCCTCCTTCACACAAGAAAGCCAAATACAGCTAATGTTTCTGACAACAAAACAAACCCTTGTGTTTGAAATAAAATTCAGGAAGAAACAGATTAACAACCGAATGAAACGCAGAAAATGTTTTCAATTTCCGGAAGCGACAAAAACCTATTTACATGACACACTTATAAGTTAAGGTTTGAATAGCAGAAAGCACATTGTATCGTTTTTTTTTCCTTTTAAGTGTTTCCTGCTACTACGCTTTTTTATCTTTTGTTAATATATTTTTGCGATTACAAAACTGTTTTTGACCGTTCATCCTCTTCCAGAATGTTCCTCGGCATAAATTACGTCAATGACTGATAGGCGGATCATGACCGCCATAAATTCTCCACATTTGCAGATCTTCCGAGACACGTCTCAACTCAATGAAAAATTTATGGCAGTTTTGACTTGAAATTACAAAACATAAGGGAATGAATAGACGCAGACACTGTTGAGAAAACAAAGGAATGAAAAAAAACAGTGACACTGATTACTCTGGAAATTTAATAACAGCAATAAGTGGCCACTGTTTAGCCGCGTATTTATGAAGGCCAAAACAAAATCAAAAGTTTCAAAAAGAAATTTTAAAACAACACGTAACGTTTTCAACACTATGGCCTTTTCAGGCAAAATTGGCTAAAACATCGCTTGAGGGCACAGAATCGCATGTATTATATATAAAAGTATGAAAATCTATCCCTTTTTTACTGCGGAATTATTTAATTATATCTACTTACATGCGCTATTAAGCATGACAAGAAAAGTGCTGGAACGATTGACAGAAGAATAGATGTCCATGACGCCTTTGTTAATGAGTCCATCGTCATTCGTCAGGCTAAGTTGACCTCTTTATAGAAACGCTAAAAGACTCTAAGTTCACAATATCAAACCCAACGGCGGGTTAAAACGACTAAGGTTTGTTTTGACTTCGAGTCGTATGCATTAATTCCAGTTCTTTATTTAATGAACGGCTCCGCTGCTTCCACGCCCAGAAAACAAATCAAACCAAAGCAGTAATAAAAAAAAACTACGATTTCCTCCCGTATAATTAACGACCAGACAACATGATCGTGTGTGGTATGTCCAAGACAAGACAACGCTAAAAGCAATATTGCTTATGCGCATGACCACTCATAGTATCGATGCCGCTGACACAGTGAGAGGTTATCTTTCCTGCGGCCGAATGAGGAGATGTGTGCCGGGGGGGGGGGTACGCATCTCTACCCTGCGCGCAGTCAACGAGGATTTAGTTGATACTCACTACGCAAATATGGATATTATGTAAGGCTGTGTTTTCGGTTTATCATCACCTCCAGCTGTACACAATTGCACTTAAACGACCTGTTAGTGGCACATGTGCGCATTACAAAAATAAATGACAACAAAACCCAGTTTCTTTTCGGAAACATGCAGAGCTGCCAGCGAGTTGACAATAACCAGACACCATCTTTGTTAAATTTTGGGAAAAAATACATTGAAAAAAATAAATCTCGAATGAAATTCGTTAAAAGCCTGGTTAAAAAGATACTTTCTCTTACTGAGCAAGGAATAGCCTCCACGTAGACTATTATTCTTCTTCGCCGCGAGAGGTCTCTTCGAGGGAGAGAGTTAGGCTGAATAAAATTTAAAAAAAAAAACAGAAAAAAATTCCATGGCAAGGGAGGTCTCTTCGAGGGAGACCTCTCGCAACGAAGGAGCACGATAGTGTGCGGGGAGGCCAAGTAAGAAAACGTGCTTAAAAATTTCAACAAAAAGTACCGAGTTAGAAGGAAATTATTTTGTAACACTTGGTGTTTACTTTGTTCCCCCTTATTCGACGCCATTGTCAGTTGGGAAGTCGAGTGTGCAAACATTTGGTCGCGCAAACAAAGTTTGAAATTGTTTCAGTATTTAGCTCAAATGAACAATTGTATCATTTATGTCGGAGCAATCAGTATTCTTTATTTAACAATGGGGATCATAGTGGGACTATGCACATTCCATCGTCGATGTAACAATCAGAATTTCATCTATTTTAAAAACATCTATTTTCTCTGCCCCCCTCCGCCCCCCCCCCCCCAAATTCCTCTCCAACTACCATGGTTCAGTTGCAGAACCACGGTTGTCAAAAAGTCGGCTAAACCGCGCTCGAGCTCTTTTTACAGTCAACGAGAACTAGAAAACAAGTTTCCCTTGGCAACTGTGCTGCATATACGAAGATATTTTGAAATGTACTTATCTGATATTCTGAAGTGTTCCGCGTCTTTCCTGACAATAATGTACATAAATTTGACTTCGAGCTGTCATCGTCGATTTCATTTCGACTCTGATAAACCGCAGCTCTCCCTGTTGACTGCTGATAACTCGAACTCTCGATATCTCGAACAAAATTTCATTTTCTTCTGAAGCAGAAACAAAAGCCGTAACTGAGGGAGAGGGGAGGGAAAGGCAATGTATGCACCAGAGGTTTGAGTTTTCTTACAGTAAAGCATCTAATAATTTCTGTCTATATTTACAAAGTGTGGCTAGCTGATAGTTTGACTATTTTAAAAAATCTAACCTAGTTAAGTTTAAGAATGATCCGTTAAACAAGAAATCAAGCTTATCTGATGATCTAAACCGCCTGTCAGTCAGCAAGTTTAGTGATGACAGGAAGTTTTGCGAACCGTTTGCAGATCAGTTATCAGCGCTACTCCAGTCTATCCACTGTTTATTCTCCACCCTTCCACCCGGCCTTCCATATCCAGTCGGATTTTAAAAGCTTCATTATACAAGTCACGCTTAAGTTTAAATAATTATAAAGACCGTCCAAATATTAGAATCAGCGAACTCGTATCATTTATCAGTGGCGTTACTGCTTCACGCGATGACCTGTCGGCTTCTCCGGCTAAAAATATCCGGACCTTGCCGATCTTTCATAGCAAAATATCAAAAAACGATAATTCCACAATGCATTTTATACACAATGATCAATTTAACCCAGCCGAAACTGAATTTTCGAGAGCAAATTTCTATCCTCTGCCCATCGTAACGCCTTCTCCGCGTAACACTTGGTTATTAAACCCAAACGTGATCGCGGTTGCCCCGAGCTTGGGAACTGAACCCGAGTGACATGGACACGGGCCAGCTGTGACGAAAAGCATTTCAACGCTTTGCGTTCTGGAAGAGGCCTTGACGCAAACTTAGAAGCATTTCTCCCACAGATTCAGCAGACTGAAAGCCGAAGTATTCCAAAACCGTCCTGAGAAGTGGACATCTCCCTTCCGACTGAGAACAGGAAGTTGGCAGGGCTGATCAAAATGTTACTTGCGTGACGTACTACACGCTGTGTTATTAGTTTTGACAGTTTAGACTGTAAAACGATGCGCTGCTTATTGTTTGATGGCCACACACCCAAAATGACTGATAACACGCCCAAGATTTTTATTGGCCTTAGCTGCATACTTTCGTCAGACATTGTACTATAACTATTATCTTCTCGCCTCTTCCCTCCACCAGTCTCATAAGCGTCTCGTCTCATGAGCGGCGCAGAGTGAAGAGGCAGCTAGCAGCTTGCCTGTAGTTCCACGACTCCATCTTTTTTACCCGCAGGAAAAAAAACGGTCCGCGGTATCTTTTGGTATTATTTTAACCTGCTGCGAAACATCAACAAACCATGGACCCCGTACGTAAGCTAAGATTTGAGTTTTGCTATGCCATATTTTGACTCATTGTCATTCACTGATCTCGCAGGACAAACATGAATAATACATTCATCTTATGATTGGTTCGGACCTTTGTTTGTGAACATTGTTTGGGCTGAAAACAGCTCTAGAATACATTTCACGGCTGCATAGTTTTCGTAGGAGGTGTATCTGATATTTGAGGTTCGGATACGGTTAACGGTGAAGGTTTGCACGTTTGCTAACAGTTGTCGCCCAAACTCTCATTGCAGTACGACTCGAGAATGCCGGACACCGACCCAACTTCTGCTGATGCGGAGTGGAAGAAAATTCAACAGAATACATTCACGCGTTGGTGCAACGAACATTTAAAATGTGTCAACCAGTATATTTACAATTTGGAGACCGATCTATGCGACGGATTAAAACTCATTGCACTTTTACAAGTCCTCTCGCACAAGAAGCTTCCCCGTCACACGAAGAAGCCTGTATTCAAGCCACAGAAAATAGAAAATGTGTCCATTGCACTGAAGTTCATTGAAGACGAGAATATTCGACTTGTGAACATAGGTAAGGGGCTCTAGATATTATCCGAAATTATATTTTCTAAAAAGTATCTCCTCATGGTCTTGGCTCGAGCTAATTGATGGAACGGGAAATGATAGAATGCCTCTTTGGAATACCGCCTATGGTTCCGTTGGGGGAAGCGAAAGGTCCTGACAGATAGATCGATTGATACAACTGTGACTTTGTTTTGGTCTGGAAGCCATTTCAATGTGCCTATTTGCTGTTGATAATGCAAGGTGACTCGCAAGTAGTTAAGTTTTAATTTTGAGTCAATTTTACCACATAAAAGACATGTTCTTGTTTCTTAGTCTTTAAAGCGCCGAGCAACGTGACCACAAAATACCTAACTAATTTACAAACAGTTTAGTTTTCGAGTCGTTTTGGAGATCTGAAGCCCATTTAATTGATTGTTGCATTCTAAGATTACTATATTGCCTTATTTAGACACGAGCGGACTTGGCCGACTGTTCGATTCGATTCTGTACATCTGTACACGAATTTCTGGTCCAAAATAAACGGCTAATCACCAACATTTGGAAAACTCGCATCTGGACCAATGCAGCAGTCTAGGTGACCAATATTTGCATTTGCAGAAACGCTAACAATATGCAAATCTTTAAAGCATTGCCACTGTGTAGTGTAGAAGAGAGTGATATTAACCTCCAATCTGGGCGTTAACCTCGTAACTCACGCCAACTCGTGAGGTACCATAGTTTATTCTGGGTCCTGGTCAGCAGTTTTCGAATTCTTTTGGTTCTTACATGCCCAAATACGGCAGAATTGGCCCCGAAATGGTCTTTTAACCCCATGGGAACTCGGTGTTTTCGCTTGTAGTTTTCATACTTTCTTTCAAACTTTTTGTGTGTTTGCACTAGACGAGGCGTGAAATCCTTTTGTATCTTGTCTTGTTGATAGCCATCATAACTTTCGAACTGCAAGGAGTTACGAAAAGTGCAAACAGAATGGTTCCCCTAATTTATGTGTATATATCGATACCACCGTTTAAAACATCGATGTTTACGGGAAATGTCTGCTTCCCTTGATACTCAAACATTCTTGTCATCTTTGAATATCAACTACTTCAAAAGACAACACTGCGACTTTCGACTGAAACAAACCCCACTTGCCACCATTATACATTTTCCGACATCTCTATTTACGAATGTGCACTGTAAATTCAATTAAACTTCTGACTGTTATTACACTTTGATATAAGTTTATTCACTGCTATTCTAATTCCTTGATAGAGTTTTGCTTTGTTATCGAAGAAAACTACAGAAAATAAACGATCCTAAGAATGTGTATTATGTATATTAAATGCTTTTCAAAAGCCAGGTGAGGTCATTATTATTCTGCATCATTCTCTGCTGTGTGTGTTACTAAACTAGTACAAATTTTATCTGGAAGTTGTGCTCCCACACACCGCGTCTATGTTGATCGAATCACCTATAAAAATAACAGTTTGATTGGACAAAAACTCTCCTACCGACAAATCTACATATGCTCAGCTTTGTTATTTACGAGCTGCTGAACTGTCAAAAGACGTTACTTTCAAATGCTAACAGAACTTTTCCTGTTTAGTACGGCAAATTTATTTTTTTGAAAAAAGCTTGTAGTTGATTATACCCTGCGCGAAATTATTTTATTCTTTAGAAATGCTAGCTCATTCATTGCTGTTTTTTAACTCTAGTACATGTTCATATCAACAAAGAAGACGTTTTCGACCACAGCTGAGTTACTTGAAATTCGATTAGATGCCGGAATATTCGAGTTCTCTCAAAAACGTCTGGATTATCTCGAATAAAAAGCAAGTCCAATATTCTTTTGAAGCTTCTATGGCTTTCACATTTTTGTTGTTATTGTTGTCCAAATGTAAAGAGTTGAAAATAATTAACTGGCATGAATCGTATCTAATCGACGTAGGGATAAGTTTCCCACGATCAATTTTGCCTAAATGATAAGCTCTGAACGAATTTGGAAACAGCCTATCTCAAACTCACTGGTGCGAAAGTAAAACTGGTTCAGATAGTAATCCCTTGTTTTAGAATTTGATAAGATAGTAATTAACAAGATAGTAATCTCCTGATTAAAAGATAGCTGTAGTCTGGTTTGTTTGTTTGAACAGAACCTAGAATTTCCAAACACACCTCTAACTTGTCTGTATTTGGTTGTTGTCATTTTAAGTGTTCTTCCAGATCTGTTTAAGGAAACTGAAATTTGACAAGTATGTTTACTTGAATTCTTGAAATATTATGAACTACTGCCCCACGTATCCCAATAACTTGGTAGTCTTTCGGCTTTCTTTGCAAACAAAGAAGAATGTCTTCATTTATAAACAAAGCATTTGTCTTGCAAAACATCCAGCAAGTTCTCCCCCTAGGAAAACAAACAGTTTTAGCCAACATTCTGAAGTCTATAAGGGTATGTTTTAACTTTTGAATTGTGTTTGAAGCTTCAGTTTTAAAAGAAATACCAAGAACTGAAAGTGTAACCACAAAGATGCATTATTAGTTAAACAAGTTCTTCTTTATAGAAAAAAATAAAATAAAAATGAAATTACCATTGGTGTGGCCTAAATTTCATAGGATAACCTTTGCAATTGTATAAAATGGCTCTCTTGCATTTGATAATTTTAAATGGAGACTCATTTGTGTATGATCATTCTACTGGGAAATGGGATAAGTGAGAAATAAATTGGAAAACAATAGCTGTAGTTAAGGTAAATTCTAAGCACATATATTATAAAATTAATTTGATACATTTTTCTCCTTTCAGATGCTAGTGATATTTGCAAAGGAAATCTCAAGCTTATTCTGGGTTTAATATGGACGCTTATCCTAAAATACCAGATCAGTATGCCCTATATGGAGGATGAGGACGAGGATGCACCAAAAATGACGCCAAAGCAAGCACTTCTGGCCTGGGTGAAGAGCAAAATGCCAGAATCTGTGCCAATGGATAATTTTACCCACCACTGGAATGACGGCCGTGCAATTGCATGTCTTGTTGATGCAGTTGCACCTGGATTGCTACCAGAATGCGAAGATCTGGATCCAAAAGATGCATTGCAAAATGCACAGAATGCCATGAAACTGGCCGAGGACTGGTTGGGTGTGCCACAGGTATGTTCTAGACACCCATAAATTTTATATGTATGCCTAGACCAGTGCTGTTTTTAGTATTTATTCAATCATGCAATTATGTAAGTTGATCGTGAGCTCAATTAAACTTTCTCTTAACCAGATTTTTGCTCATTAATCTGCACTACTATACACGGACATGCAACTAAGAAATGGAAATGAAATGTTCACAGATTGTCACAGCTTGAGAAAGTTTCAAGTACCCTGGCTTTAATGTGCAAAGAACTCTTTGGGAAATGAAAATAAGTAGTCAAGTGACCTCAAAATGAAAAGTGCATTTATAGTTTTTATATTAGCTAATATGCCAGAAAAGATGTGCTAAACATTCAGATTTGAACAAGTGTTGCAAACATCTGTTGCTTTAATTAATAGTAATTTGACTTCAGTATGATTTACATTTTCAGGGAAAAATTTACAAAAAATCCCAAGCATGCTTCTCATATTTTTACTATATATATGTATATACTAAAACCCCATGGAGTACATGCTAGAAAAAAGCTGAGTTTGTTACATAACTAAGTATACTACTTGTCATTATCTTCTAGAAAGAATCCAGTTTGATAAGTAGTTTCTTCAATGGCACATGCTTTGTTTATACTAACTATAGAATAACTAATATAATTTAAAACTGTAAAATAATTTATTCTTGTTGATTAATCCATGCCTTTGTAAAAACAATGTAATGACTGAAATCATTCATGATTATTATTCAGTTACGTCATCTTTATTTTTTAAATTGGTTTGACTCAAGATTGTCATTAATCATTAGGTCAACTGAGCACTCTTAATGTCTGAAGCAAATTGCCTTTCAGATTTTATATTCTTTTCCTGCAAGACTTTCAAGAGGGCAAAATTTAAAATTGGCCTGCAAAATTCTTTTTTATAAAGCTTCAGCTTTTATATACTAATCCAAACAAAAATGTATATACATTGGTATTTACATAAAGAGTTTGATATATATAATATAATGTATTTATAAATACATAGATGGAAGATGGAAAAACAAAAAGACATTTTTAAACATGAGGCTCTGTGGAATAAAATGTAGAGAATTTGTATGGATTATTCCCAAGAGCCTCGTGTTGATGTCTTTTGTTTCAGACTGAATCTTAATATATTAAAAGTAATCTATTGATGCTTGCAGGATGAAGTTTTTTCTTTTTGAAACTACAAACTTATCTTGATGGATGACTATAATTGAATTTAGCAAAAACAGCTAGTACTACAGTACATCTGAAAATAAGAAACGTTCAGAAAATAGCTTATTTATTTATGACATTTGTCGCAATGTTTACAGAAGGACTAACGACTTTATGAATCAAAGTTACAATGATAAATAGGAGCCAGATTAATTAACATTTCCTAGGACAGTATACACTTTATAGATCGTGATGGAAAGATGCAAGGAGTTTGCCTTTAACTTTACAGTCTTGCAAACTACAGCAAAGATTTTAATGTTTGAATAACTTGCAGCCATGACTTGCTGTGGTACACTTGTTCATTGTAAATGTCACTGATTTCCACAGGTGTTGGCCCCAGATGATATGGTAAACCCCAAAGTTGATGAGCTTAGTGTCATGACATACGTCTCCTATTTCCCTGAAGCCAAACTGAAACCAGGAGCCCCCTTGAAGCCAAGGGTTCATCCCTCATCAAAGGTCTCAGCCAAAGGGCCTGGGGTGGAGCCAAAAGGTCTCATTGTTAACAAACCAGCAAATTTCACTGTGTTCAGCCATGGTGCAGGACTTGGCAAGCTGGGTGTTAAAGTGTTTGGTACCAATAAAGAAGAACTGGAATGTTTTGTGACTGACAATGGTGACCACACGTACTCCTGCCAGTATTACCCAACTGTGATTGGTAAGATCAGTGGGAAGCAAGAGAGAGAAAGAGAGAGAGAGAG
>JAOBYE010034012.1:1585-16871 GCA_025403585.1 Parazoanthus swiftii | reverse complement strand
CAAACGTGCAAACTGGTTTGTTCACCAATTTAAGGTTTTGAGATTTCCAAAATTGCCTATGAGACAATAAAAAAGGTTTCGATTCCATGACTTTCATGCAGCCATGGAAATGTTTTATCAAAAACCAGCGTTTATAAATTTGCCAGCAATGTTATAAATTTGAAAATATTATACATGCTCATTTTTTTAAAAAAAAACCCCAAAAATCAATACATGGTTATATGTCTTTGTCTGCAGTAACATCTAAAAAACACCTTATTCTTGGTTCTTTATTCAAACAATGTGTACCGTTATGTCAAATTCCTAAAGTGACAGTTTTCTTTGCTGTAACCTGTTTAAGCTTTTTCATCAAGTGTTCTGAAGATTGTTTGGTCTGCGGCGCAGTCAATCAAAACAATCAAGTCTCATTTCTAAACAACAAATTAATGAAACCACAACTCTTGTTCTTGCATTATCACCATTTTCAGTGTCACAGATAGATCTTGGGTCACCGACCTTCTCAAAACAACTTTAGTCTTGACAAATCAAAAGTTGCAGGATTTTTTTATTTTAAACTTCAAAGAAGTGATCCTTTAAACTTGCATAAACAAAAATCTTCAGTCAAATGTAACATTTTCATTCAGAATTTTAGTATATACTACGGCAGTTCCTTTTGACATCAACTAAAAAATGTCCTTGAGATAAAATACTTGTACTTAACACTGTACTTATAAAATAACTAAATTTAATTAAAACTCTGAACCCTTTTGAAATTGCTTTCAACAAACATTTTATAAACATTTCATACTTTTCAAGATCAAACATTAGCAGTAAGCAAATCCACATAATTGAATATCATCAAAAGTTATTTATCAGAATGTTTCTTGTCTGAGGTGCGGATCTCATTAAGAGATATTTCAAAGATATAACTGTACATTAAGTTACACATTTTATAGATGCTGGCCTAAAAGCAGATGTTATCCATAAGGACAATGTCTTTCAAGCTTAAAACTACCTCCAGATTGTATCACTTGGAAGATAACACCAGACTGCTTCTATGATTACACTTAACTTTGGGGAGGGCAGTATGTCAGGTTTTTAATTGTCTCTGAGAAATAATATTGACATCAGATGTCAAGGTTTCTTTTGGTAGTGTTTTCATAGTCAAGAACAATGGAATTTTTTCATGGATGTACCATAACTAGCTGGGGGGGTAATGGAAAGGGGGAGGTTGTTCTACCCCCTCCCCCCAGAAAAAGATTTAAGAGACAAAAAATGTAATATTACAATTTACTTAAGATCATTGTGTTGGAAAATGTTCCTCTTTATTGCTGAACAAGAGCTAGCAACAGTTTTGTATCTTCTAATACTGTATTTCTTTTATAGTAAGTTTATGGTTGTGAAAAACACAGTCTAAATGAGTTACAAGTCAATATGAAGTTCTTATTTACAAATGTAAGTACTAATAGACAAATCTGTCAAACCGCATCATTTTGAAAAGTATACTAGTACATCAAAACTTCATCTCTCAAAAAAAGTTAAAATCTAATTTGCACCAATAAGTGCTTAAAATTGATGCGTGTTTTAATAAAACACAACTATTTCCCAAAATAAAGGGAGCACTCATTCTGATGTGAGCTCTTATATTTCTCCTATTTTTTTTAACATTTTTAAAGTGTTTTATGCTTGCATTTAATTTGCTACTGAAAAAGAGGTAAATATTGCTGTAATGTATGTATGTGTCTGTGAACTCCTAAGCAAAATGACAAAATCCATCACTCCATACAATGCCCAAGTCATTTTTACAATCTACCTTCAAAATAATGAGATGTTCCATATGACTGCAGGCGTATGTGCTAAACCCTTTCCAAGCTACCAATAAATAGCTTATGTGTGTTGTTGTAAATACAGAGTGTTTATTTTGCTAGGATGCTCTACACATTTGATATACCGGCAACACTGCCAGAATTTATTTTTTGCTTATCTTCTTTTGCAAAAATTTTCCCAAATGTCTGTACCCTCCCCTCCTGAGAAAAAAACCTGTAGCCACCCCTAAATGTTTTACAAATTAAGCAAGAACTATTTTATAATTCAACAAAAATCAATAATTAACCTTTCAGCAAAGCTAATTTATCAGCAAACACCATTTTCTTACAATGTTAATTATATAAACCAAGTTATTGTTATGAGGCCTTAAACTCCTGATGAACTTCATGTTTCTCCCAACTCATTTAAAAGGAAATTATGGAGACATGTTAAGAGAATTTAATAACACATCATGTGTTGTGTTTGGGGCTGAAAGGGTTAAAAAAAAACAATTATGAACTGCCTCAAAACTAACAAAATATCTTAAGGCTTTTGTTTTAGGAAAAACACCAACTGGTGTTTTTTCAATGGACAGCCTTTAAGATTGAGTATGTTTAATAAATTTAATGAACAAACTCCATGTGTTATTATTATTTCCGCATCTTCTACCAAAATATTTACAAAACCTGTAACCCTCTATTAAAATAAAAACTACTGGAAATTTCTAGCTTACTTGACAAATAACTCTAGTTTACTAAACAAGAACTTTTTAATTTCCTTTAGCTTCAGGACGGCTTATGTGTTTTTGGAGGGAATGAAAATATATTTTTGACTTTTTATATCCATGGTCTTTAAGATGATAATAGCCCTGGAATAATCAAACAAACAGTCTGTAGATTTCTTGTTCCTGTCTATTGTTTTTAAGACAGTATAAACTTACATTATTTTCTCTTTAGTCATTACTTTCATGTGGTTTAGTATTTTAGCTGCTAGCTAGTGACAGCCTCCGCAATGTTGTCATTCCCGTGTCTAAACATCAAGTTTTGTTTTGAAAAAGTCTTGACTCTTTAATTTTGAGAGCTAAAGCACCTTGAATGCATTAATTTGCTTCTTCATTTGAAAGAAACAAAACAAATCATCCAGTCATGGCCACTTTTTAAGAATGAGAATACAATTTCTTTTAAAAAATCTAGCACGAAATGCAACTGACTTACCTTTCAAATGGCTTGTTCTACCTTCTTTCTTGACATCTACTTCACTGTCTATCTTGGTAACTGCAGAAATGGTCACATTTTCTTTTTTCCCCATAATATTTCCCGAAAGAGCACCACGGCGGTTATCAGCAGCTACAAAGCTAGAGCACTTCACTTCATTCTCGGGGGTCTGAGAATTTCTGTTGATGTACTTTCCAGAGAAGTTGTTTTTATCAACCAAACCATCTTTTGTAACAGGTGATGACTGATTACTCGGCGTATTCCTTGGCGAAAATGTTCCCTTGTACCTCTTGGAGGCAAAAATTGACAAAAACCTAGATCGGTTTTTACTCTTTGGCTCAGAATGTTTGTCTCCAAGTGCAATAGCCATGTCATCTTTGAACAGTGACCGTTTCACATTCTTGGTGAGTTTCTTTGGTGACAGAAAATTAGAGGACTTGTTTGTTGTGTTTTGTGACACATCATTTGGTTGCTGGGGAGGGTGTGGGGCAGACAGAGTACCTCCTCCTGGAAAAGAATGAAGCTGTGACAGTCCATAGGCTACAGTCGTGGCTCTATTGTCCTTCTTAGTCAATGCAAGTCTGTAAGAAAGCTTTCTTGAAGTAGGCGGAGTATGATGCAAATTTAAACTAAACTTCTCGTTTCTTGCATCTCGCCTTAAAAACTTCAGATCAGTCGGACGCGCCCTCAATTCTTCGATCTTTTTCAGTAACTGCAATTCAACCAGTGACTTTGCACAAAAATACGAATAACCGCTGCACCGTCTTCTCTGAGCGCCCAGCTGATCAACATTAGCGTGATTGGGACCAGTTGTCTGATCTTGATTGTCTCTTGATAAATTTAAATTTGAAAATTCTTCTTCAACATTTGATCCAGGTGGTGGGAATAAATTCTCATCAACATTTACACTTTCAAGATCGTCAATATTTGGCAGAGATAAAGTCCTAAAAGTGCTAGAATTCGCAAGTCTAGGATAAGAATTCGATCTATAAATTGCTTGGTCATCTAAAGTATCAAAAATATCTTCGGTTTCGCTGGTAATTGAGGGTAAAACTGCGTGGCCGCGGGTGAGAGTATAGTTTCTGTGCGCGAGTTTTCGAACATTCCCGGGGTTCAACGTCGACATAGACCACATAGAAAATGCTTGTGCAACACACAGAGTGACACATTTAGGTAGAACAACCTCCACATCTTCTGTATCGGATGAGTCATCATCTGAACTATCGATTCCACTTGAACTGGTAGTGCGCGCTCGCTGTCTGAAAGAAGACACATTGAAATTGTCCAACAACCTCCTCCATAAAGTTGCATTGCCAATCAGCTCGTAATATTGCCAGCGATCACCCGTTTTCTCCCACTTCGCTTTAAAAGTATAAGGGTTTTCGGGAACGACCACGATCGTTACATCGGCCTTTTGAAATTTCTTGACGACTTTCCCGGAGCTGTGCTGAAGCACATGGGTTTGAATCGAATCGATCAGTTCCGTAACATAAACGAATTCTTGGGTGGCTAAAATACGCACATGTTTGACGAAACAGAACTCCTCATCTAGTTCAGTGAAGTCTCCCTCAATCAGTATGTCGCTTTTCGGAACATCACTGCCTTCTTTTCCCGACGATTGTTCTTTGTGTGCATTTAGCGCCACCAACGACCTCCAAACTGTGCCGTAATGCCGTGCCAAATCCACGGAGGAAGACATCGCTCTTTTGGAGTTTCTTTTGCGTTTAAACGCGATCTCTCACCTGATGCCACATTCCGGTATGACTTTTTGTTTACTGAATACCTCCCCAACAAACTGCATAAATAACCGCCGGCTCACTACAAGAGAGCAAATTCTTCGAGTAAACAGAATCGAAATGAATGAGCTAACCCAGCCGCCATGTTGTTGTACTCACCAGATCAATAATATATGCATACATGACGTCATGAATTGTGAAACACAATTATAAATTATCGCTATTACATTAATCGATTCAAGATCAAACAACTTCCGTTGTCCATTTGGCAGGATTTTTGTTTTGTTTTATTTTATTTTAAGAAAAAGACTTGCATAAAAAAATCATTTCGGTTGATTGCCGTATTACTGAAACGCTATCACGTTGTTGTATGCAAGAGTAAAGCTGCAATAGAAACCAGAAAATATCAAACATATTCGCAATTTTTTTCAAAAATGGTAAACAAACACATGTATCGTATATTAATATTGGCATATACTAGCTTATATTTAACTGATATACTGCTTATCCAAACAGTTTTCCTCTTAAGTGTAATAAAGCTTGTGCTACTAAGTGGTAAAGTTTTTTGGAACAGCGAAGGTAATTTACAACTGTCTATACTTGTCAAGGATTGGGCAAGTCTTCAATCAATGGCATATTGCAATTGATTGTTATAAGAAATTCTTATGCTTTCCAATGGTAATACAATATTACCATTGGAAAGCATAAAAATTTCCTTTAAAAGTCAGCCAAAAAAACTTAGTATTTTAGAAGGACAAGCCGTTTTAGGGAGACGTCTTCAAACATTACTTTGATTTTAAGTATTATAATTTGTGTTTACGACTGAGTTAGTTCTGGTGACAACTACTTGATGTAAATGTATTAGCATTTATTTAGGGCGTAAAATACATCAAGCTCTGAAGTGAGAACTGACTACCTTTCAAAACCTAGACATTGACTGATTGGAAACATATAAAAACCCAGAAGCAATAAGACCATTTTGATAGAAACAAAAAAATGAATATGTATACTTTTTTTTTGCTGTTTACAGAGGCAGTCAAGTATCCAGCTATGTTTTTGCTGTTATCGAGATTTTAAAACGTAAATTTCTGTAGAAATAAAAAATCTGAAAAGTAAAAAGGCAAAATAACAGGAAACAGGAAAATTCTTTCACCCACGACCTAAGACCTCACTTAATAGAAGATCAATCAGAACATGATTTATGCTCATAAATGTTGGTTTTTAAAACCGCCTGTTTGGATATTCATAGCGGCGATTGCTATCAAAGCCTTTAAAAAGCATCATGACGTTGATATGATACGAAATAGCTCGCGATCAGTCATGCCGGATGATTTGGCAAACTGAACTTGTTTCGACTCCTGAAACTTGCCAATCGTATTATATATGAAGTGTTTTTCATTAGACTTTCAACAAGTCGAGAGCACATGCGTTGAACTAAATAATAAAGGCCAGGCCTACTCATTAGAGAATCCAGTCCGACAAAAAATGTTAAACCGGATTGCAGGGATCTCTAAGAGTTGAGAAAAAATAGTACTTAAGCCGAGCTCTGAGCGCGGGGTGATATGAAAATATATTAAAGATATACCGACCATTAATGCCCGCTTCTCTCAAAATATTGGCCTTCTTTTTGTCAAGATCATTTCTTGCAGGAAATCTCTCTTTGACTTTAACTGAGTCGTACTGAGACAAGTAGGCTGAGAAACTATTAGCAAATACTGAAAAAGGTTTACAAATGTCGGGGATGGAAAACGTAATTTTGAAAACACGTATCGTGTGCCTGAAGATAATTAAATTCATAATGACGTTTTTTAAAAACTTATTTCAAGATGCTGCTTGTCAAAATGCTCATGATTGTACAAATAAACTCAAACACTGATTTAAGCAGCTGTTAAAATAATTCGTTTCCTATTAGTCTGAAGTCACGCGATTCGGAATGTCCAACGAACGTGCAGTTGTGTGGGCCAGTTGATGCAGGAGTCGGCGTTGTGGATGCAACGGAATGCGGTCCAGTATGTCTCTCTTCTCTGGTTCGTTGCCAAGAGGATACGATTCCGACTACACAAATGACCTCGGCACGCAAGAGCTGAATTTAAAACCTTTAAAAAGAACAGATATTTCTCCACCTTTCAATTTTGTTTATTTGTTTAATTGATAGTTGGCCTGAAGGCACCAGGAGAAGCGGTTGCACACTTACTGACTTTGGTGATAAAAAGCTACGTTTGGCGTTCCGACAAACAACAAGAAATATTGCACTAGTAAGAAGTTTGCTGTAACTGAAGCAAAACGGAGTCTTCTGTTCCTCGAAGTCTGAAATCAGTGTTTTCAAACAAAAACAGACCTGTTTTCCAGCTTGGAAAAATGGACTTTTGGTCATTTTTCTGATCCCTTCCGTTGCAAGACAACGTGAAATGTGAAGCAAATACAGTAAATCTGCGTTGACAGAAACTTGCAATTATTAAATTAACTCCATGCCCGATTAAACACAACCTGCTTTTAAAATTCTTTCAAATTATATTTAGATATGCTGTCTCTTACTCGTGCAAATCTAAACTGAAGCATAAATCCTTTCTTGAACGGCGGCAAAAAGAGTACATATGGCTTGACAAAGGCTTTACCCTTTATGGCTTGACCGTGCTTTACCCATTCTTATTGTAACTTGGCTTTCAATCAAAAATTTAATTGAAGAGAAAAGGTGACAACAGTACAGAAAATTACTGGAATTAAACTGATACAATGACTGGGTGAACTGTAACTTAAATCACAGCAAAAACGTATTTAAATAGAAATGTTTACATGAGGTCCAACATAAAGGAAAAAGGGTCCAAAAAAACCTCCTTATATACATTTAAGAGTCACAAAAGAAAATACTGTTCAGTAATTAATTTCGCTTTATTCGGCCCTTGTCACTGACATGCGCAGTTGTGGCAGTATGGAAGCAGGGAAGCTTGGTGAAGAACTGGTCAAGAGACACCACAGGCAGCCCAAACTTTGATACCAGAAATATTCTTCGAATTTACAAGACTTTGTAATGGCATTCAATGGAGAGATGAAATTATAAGACTTCTGGATGGGAATTTAGCCGAATTTCAAAAATCGAGTATACCTACCTTGAGTTCCCATTGTATTTGTGTGTTCAAAATGCATACAACACACAAATACAATGGGAACTCAAGGTAGGTACACTTTATTTGCACTATACTCGATTTTTGAAGTTCGGCTAAATTCCCATACAAAAGTCTTATAATTTCGACTCTCCATTAAATCCCAATACAAATGTCTTATAATTTCGAAGAATATATCTGGTTTCAAAGCTTGGGCTGCCTGTGGAGACACCGCGCGTGAAGGCCATGCACTGAAGCATACAGAGATTCGAACGTGAGAGGAAGTCAGGAACGCCAACCAGATCGGGCAAGACCGACATTTTGAAGTGTATTACGTCGCTGATAAACTTGGGAGGATATTCATCCTGGGCTTAAACGGACCCACATTAGAAGGAGCTTAAAAATAATACGATATACTGCACAGGAAGCATTTTTCTTTTAAGCAAGCAAGCGTAATATGATCAAATTTCTGGTATTTGTTGCAAGACCTAACCGCAGAGTTTTAATGAACTTTGCAACTAGTAAAAAACAGGGTATTATAGAGAGTAAGATAAGCAAATATCCATCCTTCCAGCCACCTTTTGATTACTCAAAATCTACTTGAACATAGAATAAATGCGTATTTGTTCTCGTTCATTTACAATTATGCAAAGTGAACAATAGGGTCGACTTGTCTAAGAAATCAATACAAGTGCGGGTCGTGTAAATATTTACATTCCGAAATGTTTTACAGTGCAAAATTTATAATTAACCCAAACAGCTCATAGTGCATATCTTTCCTCAGACGGAAAAAACAGCTTCACTTTACTGATTAAGCGGACTGTTGCTCTAACATTGTAGGAAGGGGAGTGAAAAATTTATTTTCGTACGAAACAGCTCTTCACCAATCAAAATACTCGAGCACTTCTTACTCCACAAAAAGCTTTGTAAAAGGCGAGACTAAAGGAACAACCTCGTCCCCAGCTCAAGGCTCTTTCATTTAATTTCTGGTCTCTATACCGGAAGGTGACGGTTAACGGAAAACATTTTCCACACCCTCCATCCCAGACAATGTCAAGTAGTCTTTTCTTCTTTTAAAAAGCAATGATTTACGGTCCAACGTAAATATGTTTCACACTCATACAAGTCTCCGCCTGCACAAACTAGTTCCAGAAACCGAAACAAACTAATGGCTTACAAACAGTTCAGTAGGTTGAAATATGACAAGGAAGACTAGTTTTCTTAAAAAAAACTGTTTTTCTGGTTGGCGAGTGAGCTGAATATTGGGTTTTGATCAACAAAGGTTGATATGGTATGTTTTTCGCCGTAAGGCTTGGTGTAAGACTGACGTTTCGAACGTTAGCCCTTCGTCATTTCAAACGGAAGGGCTAACGCTCCAAACGTCAGTCTTACACCAAATCTTATGGCGAAAAACATACCATATCAACACTTGCTGATCAAAACCCATATTGCAATATGACAAGATCTGGCCTGTCGCTTGCTTAAACAGTTCCACAGAGCCGTATTTTATAAGCTATCTATATTTTAGATCATTGTAAAACGCTGTAGCTTATCTGTATAAGCCGCCGTATAAATGTCTAAGTTGTTGTTAAAACTATGAAAAAGGTCCCCCAGTGTTAATAAAGACAGACCGAACAAAACTGTTGAGAGGGGTGGAAGGATTTCGGGGGAACTTTTCATGAGCAAAAAAAGCGAAAACACAACTTGCACGACAGGAAGATGTCGAAAAGATTATTGGCGACCCATTTTTCAGTGGTCATGAAACATATCGCTTTCCGTCATACATTTTTCTCCAATCCCACCCCGGTCACCAGATAAAGAGTTTCGTCAGCCATAGCAGTAAAACTATTCCATTAGGGGCACACAATTGATATCAAGTGTATGCTGTTTAACCCTTTCACCCCCGTACACACTAAGTGATGTGTTGCTAAATTCTCCTAATAGTTTGCAGTGTCAGACTAATTCCTATATGCTAACAACAACTTATTTTGTATTGATAATGTTAGGAGAAGATAGATGTCAATAAACTGGATGGAGCTGAAAGGGTTGAAGAAACAGGGCAATATTCCGATAAGTTTAATGAAGCGGTAATGTTGGCCAGCAAGATTTCACGAAACATATCGCTTTCCGCAAATCCCATCCCAGCCACCAGGTTAACCCTTTCAGCCCCATCCATGTTACTGACATCTATCTTCCTCTTGTTTGCATACACGAGGGTATGCATGTGTGTGTAGTATTTTCTATGCAAATCGCGCGTTCGTTTTGGTTTTCAAAGTTCATCACTGCTTATAGTAAACCCACTGCTCGTAGAAATAGTCCCGCCTGTAAACTGAGTAGATCATGAAACGAAAAAAGATAAGATTTGCTTCGATAGAAGAAGATTTAAGTTTAATACAAGTTTTCGGTTTCGATACGAGATAAACTGGTTGTTTATGGGGATTTAAAGTACCGTTGCTAACTCAGGGCCAATGACAGAAAAATTCTGACCTGAATTAACCGGCATCAAATCCAGGCCCAGTCTCTCTCACGCATTATTTTCACCGCGAGGAACTCAAAGCGAGTAGTTTTATTCACAGCAGTTTGCAACTCGCAAAATAGTTCATCTGTAATATTTGAAAACGGACCATGATTCGAGCTGTAATGGCGCTTATTAGTCATCTCTAACTAAATAAGTCAGATATAAAGTATAAACAATCTACAGTAATCATTAAACTTGTAAATATATACTTGCAAGTGCACTGAAACACGGCCCCTCTAGCCTTCGAACAAGTTTCCTGAACTATAAAAAAACTGTTGTCAGCAGTTGAAAATCTGAGAAGAATACCATTGAAACATGTATTTTCTGTTAGTTTCACATAACTAGGACGAGTCTCAGGCGCTCCAAATTTCAAAATTAAAGGTTAGAGGAAAACAAGTGACATATACGTGGGTTATGTGTTTACACTTCTAACGTATATATGTGCGGATAACTTAAAGGTCGATTAGTTATTTCGCCCATAGCAATTCTGCAGTCAAGAAATTTCCAAACATACAGTACTCTGGTTTAAGTACACTCTTTGTTAGATTCTTTTGACATGAAAGCCGAGGCTAAAAGTTGGTTTTAAAATTGTTTTCAAAAACGGTTTTAAAAACCCATTCCGAAAATTTTCACCCAGGGCTGAAACTGATCAGTGTAAGAACTATAGTTTCTTCATTGTTTCAAAAGTGAGATGTGTATGTATATCTGTAAGGTTTGCTTAACATTTTTGCTCTGGACGAAAAAATATTCGATAGTAACAAACATGTTCTGTATTGCAGTTTTGAGCTTCGTTTTACAATAAAAGTGTTGCAAATATGCATCTATATACGGGGAGGAGGACGTGAGCCAATGTTGGGCATCTATTCACTGGACTACAAACCTGAGGATTCAGTATTTCACCAATTTTTGACCAGCACTTGTAGTGCAGCTAGTCACGTTACAAAAAACTGGGCAAACTTCTTCGGTCTAGGGAAGAGATTTTGAGCAAAATTTACAAAAAAATTCAAACGCACCACAAGTGGGCCATAAACTGACTCCGTTAACGAACTATTGTGGGACATATTGTAATAAATTACACTTTGATTTTCAAACTGAAAAAATGAAAACTTCTTACGAACAAATTCTGAATGAAATCGTCAAGACGTTAAGAATGTGCATTCCCAACACAAAAATTAACACGCGTCCTTAAAAAATGAGTGTATTTGTATAGGCGTTGACCACAGAATAATAGGCTGCCTCAAATCACACAAACTAACCCCCATCTAGATCGAAAGTTCTAGAATATCACAGCACAAGTATATTCAAGTATGTCCTGATGTTGCTGCTGCACTATGCCTGGTATACTACTGTTGCGGCAGACATCGGGGAGGTGTCTGAAATCGAGGCTGTTACAGGGGCCGAATCGTCACTACTCTCTTCCCGGGCCATCTGCGTGACTAGTTGTGGGTCGAGCGTAGCTTTATTGTTCATCGAGGGTTGCGCGTCAAGGTCATCTGAAACAGGGAGCAGGCGTATATCAAAGTTTACTCTAATCTCTCTCAGCATAGTAACATATATATCACTATCAGTGCTAGTAAATCCCCTCTAAATTCATCTATACTTCACTCTATGCTGCAAAGACAATTTTTAGCACGTTATTTCATTTTCCTATACGTATCTTAATAATAACAATAATATAATAATAAAATAATAATAATAATTGTAATAATAATAATAATAATAATAATAATAATAACAATATAGTTTGTGTATAGCGCTTAAAGGAGCGTCTCTACTCTAAGCGCTGAACGAGAAAAGGAAAAAAGAAAATAATTATTAAGTTAAAAGTTATAAAAGCGCTAAGAATGATTATAAATCTGAAGAAAAAATTTCTACAAACTTAAAAAATCCTAGAGGGAAGAGGGGGGCAAAAGATAATTTCTAAAATTTAGCTGGGTTTACATCGGAAAGTGAGCTACAGAAAGGGGGTTCATGCCGCTTTTGTTTTAAAACAAGGGGGACCATCTGGTATTTTTAGACTGTTTGGGAATCTTGCCAACCCCACTACTTGTATAAATAATGAAAAACGAGCTGGCTATTCCCTTTTACAGCGGAACTTCCTGTTTAAACCAATACTGTAAACAAAGAGATTCAAACCTTGAACTGTGGTCTCCGTTTCCCCCTGTTCCGCCTCGTCCAACTGTTCCTCTTCCACTTCTTCCTCCTCCTCGTCTGCTTCCTGCGCCATTTGCGCATGACTGCCTTGAAGTGCTGTGATCGGCGTCAGCTCAACGTGACCGCCCGTGACAGCCTTGTGTGACAGGTCTTCGTGACCACCTTGGATTTGCACGTGCGTGAACTCTGTGTGACTGGCATCCTGCTGTGTCACGTCCCCATGGTTATTCTGCGCAGAATCATGCACAATGTGACCGGTAACGGAGATGGGATAGTGCGCCTGAGTTGTCACGTTGGCACCTTCTAGCGACGTCACGACAACCGTCTGCGGCACGGTCACCACGTGAACTTGCGTGGTTAAATCAAGTTCGTTACCGCTGGCCTCAACCAGTGAGTTGTGTGACGCGAGCTGGCCGGCCTCCGTCAGTACTACAGCATGTTCCAGCGAGCTAGGGTCTGACATTTGAATGCCCGAATCTGTTGATATGGCAACGGGGATAGCGATGTGTCCGCTGACCGATGCACCTTCGGTTATTTGTTGCTGCATTTCAGCCAGACTTCCGTCCGCGTCCATTGCCTGGAGAGCTGCGACCGAGGCCTCATCTGCAACCACAACTGGCACGGCCTGTTGAAATGAGTGGTTACCCTGCATTGCTTCAGCAAACTCAAGCCGCTGGCGTTTGATGGCTGGTTCAACATCAGCATAATCTGCACACAAAATGACAAAGAAGAGAACCTTTTTGGTTCTGAGAATCCTTCAGAATGTCTTCCATGGTCTCCAAACGATAACTTCAATTACACCGACAAAACGTTTGTAAGTCTGTATGTAAATCGGTTAACTTGGTAACCTTGGGTCAATTATAATGGAAGCCAGTACTTCATAGAAGATACACAAGATATACAAACCTTCACTGTCCATGTCCATTTCCGAGGAGATCTCTCCATGAGCGGTCCGCTTGTGATTGGCCAGAGTGGATGTCTGTCTGTACGTTTTGTTGCATATGTTACACGTGTATGGCTTGTTGTGTGTGTGGACCACGTGGTGTTTGTATAGGCTCGAGTATTCCGTGAAGCGTTTGTTACATCCGGGAACTTGGCACAGGTAGGGTCTTTCGCCTAAAGTGGAACCGTTTGAGCAATTAATGGGAGATTATAGCCGCAACAGGTAGGTCTGGTTAAGCCAGCGTTTATTTTCAAGTTGTAGAGACCAAAGGCAGAAAACAAAGCAGTTAGTGTCTATAAACTGTGCCAGAAATGTCCCGGAATGTGTAGAGGACTCGAGAAACAGGAAAAATAACACCCGTTGGGCCTCGTGTTCCTCATAAGACCGATATAAACATGTTACAACTTTGCCTACAACTCCCGCATACAACCTGCTTACCCCGCCCCTACTTAGGACAAGAACTGCGTCGTGTAAATCAAGTCTACAACTTGCCTACAACTATCGCGTCCAACTCGAAAAAATGGATACAATATAATACAATTTTATCAACTTTCCCTCTTGAGCTTTTAAAAGTTAATTTACAATGGCTCAAATAAAACATTAACATATAATATATAAAACATTTAAAGCATTTTATTAAGTTAAAATCACAATTTAGAATCTCTGCCTTCGCTGCTCGCTTAAAATGTTGTAGAGCTTGATATTTTTCGTTCAGTTGTTGAGCGAGTTCCAAGTTTTTATTGCTCGATAAACGAATGACCGCCGAGCAGTGGAGGTCCTGAGGGCAGCGACATTGAAGCCTTGTGTTCATGTTGCAGCGATGTTTATCTGATCTTACTAATAGTTTGGTACAAAAGATGTCCGGCGTAGCGTCTGGTAGCGTTTTGCACCGTGTTTTAAAACTGTACGCCAAAAAATCTAACGACAGCTCCCCGTAAGGGGCCTTTCAGTGCCATGCTACACACAATAAAATACAAGGGTTAAAAACCCCAACTGGTAAAAAGGCTGTCGCCATAGACCATATGCATTATACGTCCCACTGGCCATGAACAACAACTTGGTGTCGAGGCTGGTAAGGCAGAAATACAGAAAATGTATGAAAACTTTTAAACCGACCTCGACTTGAAGTTATTGTTTATGGCTACTGGGGCGTGTATGCATACGGTCTAAGAGATGTTATAGTACAAAGTACTAACCAGTGTGTATCCTCGAGTGGTTTTTAAAATTTGTAGCACTTGCAAACGATCGTCCGCACGAAGGGTGCTCACAGACATACGGTCTCTCACCGGTGTGTGTTCGGATGTGAACCTTGCGTATATTGGAGGTGGTGAAGGCGCGGTTGCAGCCCTGATACGGGCACTTGAATGGCCGCTCACCTGAGGAATAAAGAATGAAATACTTGTCTGATGACACTTCGTTAATACCAATACTTTACTGGCAACATGTATACAGGAATATGTGTATGACATCCTCGGAAACCCGGGGCGTCGGGAAGGAAAGACGAACAGCCAGGGCGTCGGGAAGGGAAGACGAACAGCCAGGGCTTCGGGAAGAAAAGACGAACAGCCAGGGCGTCAGGAAGGAAAGACGAACAGCCAGGGCGTCGGGAAGGGAAGACGAACAGCCAGGGCGTCGGAAAGGGAAGACGAACAGCCAGGGCGTCGGGAAGGAAAGACGAACAGCCAGGGCGTCGGAAAGGAAAGACGAACAGCCAGGGCGTCGGGAAGGGAAGACGAACAGCCAGGGCGTCGGGAAGGGAAGACGAACAGCCAGGGCGTCGGAAAGGAAAGACGAACAGCCAGGGCGTCGGGAAGGGAAGACGAACAGCCAGGGCG
>JAOBYE010033901.1:7606-22483 GCA_025403585.1 Parazoanthus swiftii | reverse complement strand
CTCTACATCCATTTTCTCGCCAACGCAGAAAAAAACGTTTCTTCAAAACTTGTCTTCCAGTAATAATGCAATGTCAGCCCACAGTACGGGGTTGTCGCTTCGCTTTGAAGTAAGAGGTGCAACTTTTCTCTTTTTTGAAGAATTTTGAGTATAAACAAACATTTTTATGTTGCTGTTGTTGCTGCTGCTGCTGTTGTTGTTTTTGTTGTTAGAAGGAAAGGGGTTTTTGGACAATGACCCACCCACCCACCCCTCCCCTAAACCTAACCCCAACCTTGACTCAACCCTAACCTGGGGGGGGGGTGGGCGGTGAATAATTGCTCTAAAATCTAAATGAATATAGTACAGTAAGCAGTCAGATTTGACAGTCTCAAAACATTCCAATCAACGATGAATTCAGAACCAGCGAGATATCTTTCGGAGTTCCCAGAGCACAGCTTCACGTCGGGTGAAAACTTCGCGATTGATGAAGAAAAAGTATTTAGAGGCTTTGTTTTTAATCATTTCTGAGCAAAAAACTCGTGGCATATCCCATATACCTGTTCGCCATGATAGTAACATTTAAACTCGTTAAGCTCGAAGCATGAAGATGAATCTAGCATTATTTTGCTAGAATCAAAGTGTGAATTTTGACCTCATTCGAAATCTGTCTGCAACTTCTTACTCATGGACATAAAGTTTTACTAAGTGTTATTACGTCTGTAGTTAGAAAGATTTAAAATGTTATGAAGATCATCTGCATCATGACTTGGTTGTAAATTGGTTCAACTTGTAATGTTAAGTTTTGCTTTTTCGTGTTTTCAGTGTTACAGCGCCAAAATCGATGATATTCTTCCCGATGGGGTTAACTGTAAGATCACGTTCTTGGACTTTGGAAACGTTGAAGTGGTTCCACTCAGTTCGTTGAGTGCCATACCTATTGTATGGGTAAGTCAAAAGGCTATTGACGTCTGAATCTTATCACTGAGCAGGGTTCCCACTGCCACGAAAAGACATGGGATTTGAAAATACATTTTCCAGGCCTTGAAAAGTCATAGAATTTGGAAGAAATGGCTAAGGCCATCAGGGAAGAGTCGTGGAATTTCAATACTTTTGCCTAACTATTGCCTCCTAAATGTGCGAAAATACGTTGAGAAAGCGACGTGTTTTGGTCAGACATTTCATAATAGAATAATAATAATAAAAATAATAATAATAATAATAATAATGATCTTTATTCAATATAAACAATAATGCTATTAGATTACAATAATTGTGGAAAAGAAGCGTCTTAAAACTACTTAATATTTACATGTATATTTTCAAATGATAGGTTA
Source organism: Parazoanthus swiftii (assembly GCA_025403585.1). NCBI lineage: Eukaryota > Metazoa > Cnidaria > Anthozoa > Zoantharia > Parazoanthidae > Parazoanthus > Parazoanthus swiftii. The sequence continues at coordinate 21,167 of JAOBYE010033901.1, read as the reverse complement.
AAAGTACTAATGATTTACAAAATTTATTTTTTATTTGGCATTCCAATAAAATAAATGGCTCTTCTATACCACAATCTACAATTACAATACATGATGCTAAAATTATTACATTCATTCATTTTAAGTGGGAACTCTGCTGGAGGTTTTCCTTTTTGTAGGTTCGGTTGTTGTGGTATTTATCCAGGGAATTTTTGATGAAATCATCGTAGTTCTACTTTAAACATTTTCGACCAGTTACATTTCAAACCAATTTACTTCTTTGTGATCTGACACGGAACATAAATTAAGTTGATCTACAAGAGGACAAATAACTACCACCAACTGAATCGCCGCCAAAAAAAAGCATACCATCCGCGCAATTAACTTGTCAAAAAGCTTGGGTTAGTATCTGAACAGTGGCAATTTTGATTTTTTAGAGTGAAGGAAATCGCACCCAGGCTCCAACTGTGACGACAGTAGCCCTTCCCGTGTACCCAGCCCCTCAGCCTGTCAGTATCGTACCCAGACCTCAAGTGATGATCCCTGTAACAGGACAACCCCCATACCACGTGGCCGCCAGACCTGTCGTTCCACAGGCGACCCCAGTTCACCCTCAGCAGGTGCAATGGCAGCCGCAGATGACGTATGAGATGAGACCACAGGGATACCAGCCGCAAGTGATACAGTATGGGACCATGCCGCCGCCACCTGCCAATTCGGTCTCCCAAGGGCAGGCGTATTACCCAGGTGTAGCCCCCAATGGAGTGCAGTATGTCAGGACTGTTGGTCAAAATGGTGAGTTTTCCATGTAAAGTGCCGTAAAGTCGCACGTTAAAGCTGCCCCCCCCGGTTTTAAGCCCTCCACATGTAAGCCCCTCTGGATATGTACCCGCTCATATATAGGTCCATCTAATGTCAACGGGTTGTTAGTCCCCATATTATTTGATGTTCCTTGTTTCCTTATAAGTACAACAATTTCAAATCGGAAGTTAAGAAAATGTCTGGTGTGTTAGTTCTCTCAGATAGTATCTGCTCCTTCCCAAACATTTTTTGTACCACTTGATATGCTCCTCCGCATATACGTTCTCCCGGATATAAGCTCCTTCGGATATATCATATAAGCTCCTCGGATGTAAGCTCTCCCGGGTATGTCATATAAGTTCTCCCGCATGTAAGCTTGCCGGATATATCATATAAGCTTCTCGGATATATCATATAAGCTTCCCTGAATATAAGTTTCCCGGATATATCACATATTAAACCTTTTTTCCCCTTCTTAATTCACCCTCCAATCTTCCAATCACCAACAAAATTTGAGGTGAAACGCCCACCCCATTAAATAACAGGAAAGGACAAAGAAAGCAAGGTTGTTCCAACTTGTTGCACACTTGGTACTGTTTGGTCCTTTTTTCGATTATATATTCTTTATGCTTATTCTTATCCTGTTTCTCAAGTGTGAGCCTGACTTAAAACACTAAGACTAAGATCACGCTTCGAGACTTAAAAATTATAAATTCATCTTTGCAACCACGACAAATTTGACTGGTAAGTACGTCCCCCTTTTCAAGATGTTTATATTTGGAGTGTGAAGTTTACAGTGTGATTACTGTAACCAGGAACTTGATTAAAGCGAAAGAATCCGACTTCCGAGCACTTTACCCATTAAGCGACAAGCAAAGAAAACTTTGATTTTACTTCTCAGAATATTTGAGAGTCATTTGAAATTAGGAATGTTTCGGTCTTTCGTTAGACACAAAAACAAAAAAAGAGGAACGGTTATGGTAATGGTAGTACATTGAGTTGCAAAGAATAGTTCTTGTCTTCCATCGCCTCTAAGCGACCCCGGTTACAGTAATGTAAGGAGAAGAACAGCTAGGAAAAATGGAGTTGTTGAGTGCTGACTACCGGCGGTTTTTTGTAATTTTAGGCAGTCTTGGAAGGTCTTGCATTCAGTTGGATATTTGATTTCAAATTTCGGACTTGTAAGCAACAAGTAATAAGCAATGAAGCGGAGAATCAGAGATGTTGATTCCACGCTGAAAAGCTGAGCGTCAGTTGGAGGTGCAAACGGCCTGGTTATTCCCCCTTAATTGGGGAAGTTCGTGGTTAAACTATGTTCCGTTTTCATTTAGATGCTGTAAGTGGGCAAGTCAATGTGGAGATAGAAACACCAAGAAGTCTCTCTGGTTCCAATCCCGGATACTCCAAGCCTAAAAGACAAGGTGGAAAACCGACACAGCAATATTACGTAGCCCCAAGACACCAGAAAGCGAGAGAAAATAATACGAATAGCTAAATATTGTCGTCTTAGATTTTTTAACATATCTGAGCTTTTCTTTTTCGTTGATTTAAATGTGATAGAATATCGCAGCACTGTTTTAGATGCTTTAGATGTGACTGTGCAATTGAGACCTGGGAAACCTAACTGAAATGTATATAAAGGCCCGGTTGAATGGATCCAACAAGTTAATCAACATCATCCATTATTTTTAGATGCAACATGTTGAATCCACATGAACCTCATGTAGATAATGTTGGAGGATGTTTTGAGGAAAGGTTTGATCTTTTCTTTCAACAACATCCAACTTTGTTGTACGCAACATGTTGAATCCATTTGAGCATCATGTAGATAATGTTGGAGGATGTTTTGAGAATAGGTTTGATCTTTTCTTACAACAACATTCAACATTACGCAACATGTTGAATCCATTTGAACATCATGTAGATGATGTTGGAGGATGTTTTGAGAATAAGTTTGATCTTTTCTTACAATAACATTCAGCATTGTTGTACGCAACATTTGAACGTTTTGTTGGGTGAAGTTCGACAGGCTTGATCTTTTCTTCCAGAAATATCCAACATTGTCATACGCAATATGTTGGATCCGCTTGAACATCCTGTTGGATGATGTTGGATGATGTTGGAAGACGTTGGATTGAGTTAGATTGGTTCAAACGTCTCCAGTAACAGTCGTCCATCATGGTCGGTCTTGAAAGCTATGATCTTCAGATTCCTATGATGTGTATTTTGGATTTCTTGTTTGCAAAGTTGGATATCCACATAAATATTATTAGAACACAGACAAACGACGGGATTTGCTGCAACTTGCAAGTCATGTAGTTCACCCCACGGAAATAATATTGTTGACGTCCTCCTCTACAAACTGTTAATTAGAACATTCGAGTGGCCGCGTTTGCCGATCATCGCCTGCTACAGAGCCAGTCTTTTAGCCGCTTGACGAGCGCTTAAGAATGGGTCTGCCAAAATCTTGTCGTTTATGTTCTGTAATTCTTCCAACTCTAACAGATTTATCCACTTTATTGGCTGGATATGCTGTTGTCCGTGTGATTGTAACGTGTTCTGAGCGTACTTCGTTAACGTCTGCTTCGCAAACTTTGCCAGTTTACATGTTTAAAAAATGCCAATTTTTGATTCCCATGATTAATACGATTTACATGTTCACCAATTCTTGGCAAAGGTTGCTCACTCTCGTGAATAACACCAGACGATGTCACACATCAAACTAAGTAAAATGAATGATCGGTTTGGATTTAAGAAACGATATCTTCAGCCAGAATTTGCTTAAGTTTGTTTAATGATTTTGCATTTGTTGTTGTATTGCTGGTTTTCACTCAATCCCTGGGGATCCAAATGACAAAAGGTATGGCGGCCATGTTTGTGCCCCTAACAAAAGAAACTAGTTACAACTCCATTTTATAAGGGCACAAACATGGCGGCTCTGACGTCACATGAAAACCAAGAATAGCCTGAAAAGAACAATAGACCAATTTCGATCCTGAAAACAAAAGACATCAACACGAGGCTCTAGGAAATAGTTCATAAAAACTCTGTATTTTATTCCCCAGAGCCTCATGTGGAGATCTTTTGTTTCAAGTTAAATTTTAACATATCGAAACTGGTCTATTTGGGAAACTTTTCCTGCTAACTTCTTTCTTGAAAATTAAGTACTTCAATAATGAATTAGTTGTAATTGAGGTCATTTTCAGAGTGGACCCCTTGATGTTAGATTTGGTTCCGAAGATAACGTTGAAGAGAAATCAGAAACTTTTTGCTTGACCTTTTCTTTGTACTTCTAGTAAACGTTATAAAATCTAGGAATCTCTGTTGTTGAAAGGCTATGAATTGACAACTGAGGGAAACGTGATGATAATAATTGTAATAGCAACAACTAATAATAACAATTTATAATAATAAACTTAATATACGCGTCAAAAATTTTAATTGACTTTAAAAATATATATGAATTACTTAAATATAGTAGTTAGCCTATACTAAAATAAATATGAAGTTGATGTAGTGTTAGAGGAGCTGAAGTGTTTAAATATGCTGTGGTATTTTTATCGCTCGAACTTGTCGATTAATGCTCTGGAGATTTATCACTTCAGCTTTTGCTCATTTTTCAGTTGCTGCTTGTTTGACTTTTGGTCAGTTGTTGAGATTAGTTAAAATATGGCAACTTGATATCATGTTTGTACAAACCATTGCTACCCGTTGCTGCTGTTCCGTTTTTGTGTCTCGTGTGGTTTCAATGTTGAATATAGTAATGTGATGTCTTGTGTTTACAAGCCATCGCTACTCTTTTCTGTTGTTCTTTGTTATTTGGTTTTAACGTTACATGCTGCACCGCTATTGTACATCTTGTGTATTGGGTGAAAAACTTGTTAGAAACTGCGATATAAGTTTCGACTGTGCCTTGTGCCATTGCAACGCAATATAAAACGCAGGTTTATAGTTGGCTTGTGTAATAAGTACATTGCTGTCCATTTCAGAAATAGAACAAACAGAACTTGGTTTAGTTTCTGTATACTTGGCGATTCCGTGTCTCTGTTCAACAGTTTTTATATTGATTGCACAATTTCTTTATAGAAATAGTTTAAAATTTATTGAAATGTATAAATAGGTTTTATACGATATTAATTAAACACCGTTTCGTCGAAAAAGTGTGCCTCTTTCAGCCTTGTTCATTTCAAATACTAATACTACAAAAGTATTTCACATTGACTTGGAGAAGTTCTTGTAGGCGATGGGATTAGCTGGAATACAACTTTAATTCCCGTTCAGATTGCGAGAACTTCCGGTTGTTGGGCTCCCCAACGTCCTCAAAACGAGTGCTTTACACAGGCTTTGAGGAAAGTTTTTCGATTTGATGGTGTTAGCTGGAAAATACTGGGTTTTAACCACCTTTCAGGTTGCGAGAATTTCATTTTTGGCCGGGCTCCTCAAGGGTTTGAAAACGAGTGCTTTACACCGACTTTGGGGCACTGACATTTTTGGACTTGATGGGATTAGCTGCATGAAAAACAATTTAATCCCCCTCAAGCGGCGTCTTCACGTGCAATTTTTCCTTGACAAAGAACTTTGACCGTGAAGACGCACCGGCAATTTTTCCTTGACAATTTTTTTCTTGCACGCCTGCGCTGATTTGGTCAGCAGACACGCACAAAAATATGGTAAGACCGTGGTATGCAAGGATTCGTTGGTCCGCGCGGGGTTCTGACGTCGTTTTCTTTGACAGTATTTATTTGTTCGCCGTCTACACGAGCAATTTTAAATTTCCGTATTGACAATTTTTATTTGTCAAAGAAAAGCTAAAAATGCTAGCTTTTCGTGAAGGAACTTTGTAAAAGATAAATTGCCAATTTTTGCACGTCTACACGAGCAATCAAAAACTGTCAAAGAAAAATTACCTAAGAAAAATTGGGTGTAGACGCCGCTTCAGGTTGCGAGAAGTTCATTTTTGAGTTCCTTTGCACTTTCAAAACGTATGCCATACACTGGTTTGGGGGTTATGCGATTAGCAGGAATACAGTTTTAACACCTAATAGTCAACCACACTTTAGTTCGGTCAATGGAAAAACAAACTTACTTATGAAAGGTTTAAAAAGGAACTGTGATCTGGTGAAGAGTTCTGAACGACAAAACGAACCCTAAACCAAAGGTCAGATCAAGCCGGAAAAGTACTCGATCAATAAAACGTTATGTTTCAAGGATTCCAGAAGCTATCGTAACGAAGGGTGGCAATTATGAAAACATTTTACGAGAAAACTCTAAAAAATGTCTACTTGGATCCCTCCAGAATTGCGGGTTTCGCCCCTTCCTTTCCGAAGTTTCTATATCCGCTCCTTTCATGAAAAGTGAAATTGCACTCGCCCTGCAGGCCCGGGGCTACAGCCCCATGGGCTGGGTTCGGCACTGAACAGAATTCTCTCTTTCCCATTTCGCTCAATTCCATACCAAATATGAACTAGCATAGCCTGCCCACGGTAAAAAAGGCACTTCCTTAATAAGTACTGAAAGGGTTCTTGAAAAAGTCTACAGCACACCGTGCAACACCACCTTTTGTCCCAACGATGTGAACCATTTATTATTTCTTATAATTATTACATAACAAAACCGAGTAAATTATCACGGTGCATAACATCATCTTACTTTCATTTAATACGCAATAAACTTCTATGTACTTCTAAGTACGCAACAAAACCGAAAATACTGTCAAATGTGTCCCAGTACCATGCCGAAATATTCTTTTGTACATCGGTATGTATCAAGGTTATCGAAGCTGGTTCATCTCGTGAAAGTGGCGGTGTCTTCATGTCCATGAATTCCCACGGATTCACAAACAACGCCTTTCAAAAGATCTGGGCTATCTTAGCTTAATGTGGTTTCTGGGGAATGTGGTTGAAATACCAAACTCGGAGCTCTACATCATAAGGAAGTAATGACCAAAATCATTTTATTGTTAGAAGTGAGCCAGAGTTTTTAAGAAATTTAAGAAATGCCAAGAACATGCCGAGGCTTGGTTTATTATACATACTGTATTTAGTGGCGATTATTGGATGCTAAACTGTAAAATAATGCCAATGCCCGTGCAACAGCGTCTATTAAATGGCTGTTCCGAACGTGTATACAGCTATTTCAAGTTGTCATAACTTAACAGTTGATACTGGAACCGACAGCAACTTTGGGAACACTAATATTTAGTGGTAAATTATAGTGATAATATTGTTTTATGATGATCCTACACTTCATATTATGCAAAATCAATGCTTATAGCAATATATTATGTGTGCTCTTTGAATCCCCATAGCTTTCGGTTCCAGTATCGACTATTGACTATTACTACCTTTTCTGAAATAGCTGTATACAAAGGCAACTTAGTGACACTTCTACTTCTTTTAAAAAATCACTTAACTACTATATTTCGATCACGGCAGTATTTACCCCATCCCAAAAAATAAGAATATTTTTAGAACATATAAGGCTGAAATCCTCAAAATAATGAAGAACATACAGCATCAGCCCTAAAGTTAGACGTTCTTATAAAAAAAGAAGGTATAGGTTGAATCTGACCCCGGTTGTTCAAAAGTTGGATGACGTTAACCAACAGATAAATCTTTATCCCATAGATAAAAGGCCTAAGTCGTTAGCATTTCCCTGCTTGGCAGGGAGTTATCTGCTTGAAAGCGGAATCCAGAAACTGAGGCCCTGTGGAGTGGCTTACATGGTACAGCCCATCAAGGCAGTCTAACATGTAGTAATCATGTGGAGACATCGGTGATTCAAGTTGAACCAGTAGCGATCCACGGTGAGCAGATGAAGCATATTAATTCTGTCACGTTAGTAGTTATCATGTGGAACAGTGACAAAACACGGTCTACCACGGTAATCTTGTGTGTACTGATCACTAAGGTTGAACCAATAGCGATCCAGGGTGACCGGATGGAGCACATTCATTCTGTCACGTTAGTAGTAATCACGAGGAACAGTGTAGAAGGAAGAATACTGACTAGTTATAACTGGACAGAGCACGGTCTACCACGGTAATCTTGTGTGTATTGATCACTAAGGTTGCACCAATAGTGATCCAGTATGACTGGCTAGAGCACCGGTTATCATTTTTGTAACAATCATGTGGAAACAGTGATGAAAAAAGCACCGAACAACGATGGCTGCACAGAGCATGGTGTATCACGGTAATCGTATATGTACTGATCATATAGATACATCAGTAACTTACGAATTCAGGTAAACTAACAGCGATCCAACTGGATGGAGCACATTCTATCGCGTTAGTAGTAATCACGTGGAAACAGTGATGAAGGAAGAACAATGACGTTGACTGGACACAAAATAGTCTGTGGACGTAATCCCAGCATGTATTAACCATGAGAGCACCAGTGGTTAGAGACAAAGCGACAGCAATGACTAGATATTGTAACAACAAAGTTACTCACAAAATACAGTATAGTAACCTATCATGACGATCCTTGTAATCATATGCAAACGGTATCAAACATTCTGTACAAGATCTGTTGCCTATCACTGCCAACCTCCTCAGCAACGCTATAAGACTTCACACAGCATTCCAGCCATTTTCGGTTGCCCGATGACCTCGACATATCTGGATAACCCGTAACTTCTTGGTTGCCTACAATGAAATTTAACTTATTACAGATCGATTGCTGAGCTTCCCTATTTTGAAGAAAGTTGGCAGCTGAACGGGGTAGGCCTGGCAAAAAGGTAACAGCATCCTCGTCGAATAGTTTTACATGAAGAAGCCCAGTGTTGTCTTCCAAAACAAAAGAGAAGAGATAAACTTGCTTCAGGCCTCCACCACACTCGAGGCATTTGTGTGTAGTGTCTTTCTCCGATGCGCTTGAACGCTGGTTGACATGTACCACTGTTTCACTTGGAACACTTGTATTTACGGTGCCGTCTTGTTCACCGTGTGGACTAGATACCGGCTCACACGTTTCACCTCTTATAGGGGAGACCTTTCTACAAACCTGACAGCTTTCTTGAACGAAATCGTTCACGTTCTTTGGCAAGTAAATTAGAGCTTTGACTCGACACCTAAACTTGTAAGGGACAATGGGATGAGACTTGATGTTCTTAATGCTGGTGAATGCAATGAATGGATGGCTTGCTATGGTGCACGATGTTTGGAGTGCTCTAGCAAGTGGCGCCTCCTTCACTGAACAAGTCAAACCAAATGTCTGCTCGGTTGCCGTGTCATTCTTGGTGTCCTGCATTAAGCTGTGTGGTTGTGAAGCGTTCGATTTTTTATGCCCATTATCTGGACTATCTGCAATGTTTCTGTGAGCATCTCTTAGTGGTGTAGAATGGCGAGGCACATCAGGCGGCAAACGGACAGCTACTGGAGTTTCTTTGACCGCCTTGATTCTCTCCTTTGTAGAAACAATCGTGGGGTCTATGTCACTGGCAACAGAAACGCCACGGCCAAACATGGTTCCTTTATTCACCTTCATCGATACTGTCGGCGGAATGGAAGCCTAACAAAGAGAATAACAAAAGTTTGGTTTTTCTAAATTAAATTCCATATTTATGAGTGATTTTAGTAACAAGAATTTTAGGTATCGACATTTCACAAGCTTACAAAGCATATTTTTTGGGGGAGGGGGTCCACGCTGGTCAGTTTACGCTTTCCAAAATGTTGATCAGTTTTTTTCGCACGCCATTTTGAAATAGCAACATTTCACGTACACTTTCAAAAAAAAGTTCGTACACTTGTCGGGAAATGTTAATGGTAGTAAACGATCCTTACTACATCCTAATGGCCCAATTTTTGCTGAAATGCAAAAAATGAAAATTTCACAGCAAAAAACCTGTAGAACTGTATTTCTTTTCCAGGAGATGAACTATCTGCTTTAAGTCACGAAACAGCTAACGTGGCACTTTACTAGTTGGTACTTGGTATGGGACTCACTTTCCTTACTCTGAAAAAGTTACCTAAACATGACTCTGCTGTTTATGATTCTCAAAACAAAGATTTTGTCCAATTTCGTGCAATTTTAGTCGTTTTTGAATAAATGGTGAAATACTTTCTTATTGCCATGGTTTGACAAACTGAAGAGTCTTTGCATCCAGTTTTTCATTAGGCTTGCGTCACACAAATTAATATTTAAGCATTGCAGTGCTCACCTTAGGTATAACCTGTATATTGTTGATGTAGATATATTCACCAACTTCCAACACCCGAGCTTCCTCTATGTGATTGTCGTATAAGAATATGTCAACTGTTCGACCATGTGCTATCTTATCAAGCTCAGAGGAAACAATCCATGCATCTTCGCTTACTTCTTCAACAGGAATGGACTTAAAGCTAGGGAGTGTCCCATCCCAGACTCTCAGCACAAAGCATCTTACTTTTAGTAAGGGCTGCTTGGCCACGACCTGACATGCCAGATTGAAAAAGTGTAGAGAATGTTTGATCTCAGCTAATGTCTTGATGAAACTGCTGAAATTCAGAGACGTCTGGGTTGCCCCCCATGCCTTGAGCTTTGTCACTTGTTCTTTCTCTTGCTCAGTAAATACACAAGTAGATGATGAAGGTACTCTTGGAACAATTGGCATCTCTTCTCTACCATCAAACACCATCCTAGTAATAATAACAAGGATAAACTTTCTTGATATGAATATTGCTTGCAAAGGATCGCACAGAGGGAGGGGCTAGGGAGGGGGGAATCAGGAAGTTCCCCTCCCCACCTTTTTGTGCACATTTTCTGAGAAATATTGCGGGACTTGAAAGTATGAGGCCTTTCTAAGTCACTGTTAAACAAATCATCTTCTTCTACAGTTTACTGCAGAAGAAAGTGATTCTCTATTTAAATTTGCAGCACATTAAATACCCCCATGTGTATAGCTAGTATCAGTCACTCCATGTGTTTTTAAGCTTTAGAAGACCAAAGGCTGAAAATGTTCTATATTCTATATTAAATTTTTCTATAGTCACTGAGTGCCCTGCTTCATCTCCATTTTATCCAAATTTATACACATCTAGATGTAGGAGACTCTTAACCCTCCTTGATCCAGGGCTCTTCTAACACTGGAAAGCATGACAACAACATGACATGTACTTCTTCGAACTTTCTAAAAATGGGAAACAGAGTCCTAGCTAAAGCTGTCAATCTCAATCTGAAAAATATAAAGTAACAACCATGATTATGTTGGTAATCAAGATTAATAACAATAATGATGATAATAATAACAATAACAATAACAATAATAATAATAATAAATAATAACAATAATAAATGTGTGCATCAGATTAGCACACCTGGTAAGATCTCTGACTGCCAACCAAAGGCCCTAGGTTCAAACCCCTGCCTGGTGGAAGGTAGACCTTCTGGTTAGTACATGTACCTTCTTTTGCCACACAGTCAGTGGACAGGGATGTTAAGATGTTTGTCTAGTCTCTCAACATTCTATCGGGGGATATAAAGAACCCACACACAATTCTCGAAAAAGAGTAGGGTAATCCCAGTGTTTCGGTCTGTTATCTATATATAGCTCATTCCAACTGGCTAAAGGCTGTGGTTGGAGGTGAGACATGGACTGTATAGCAGCTGCCAGAGGCACCTGTACATGCTTTCAGTTTGGCTTTGTAGACTGCATCTTTGTATTACAGCCCACCAAGCTGCAATGCTGACAATAAGCAACACCTTCTGTCTATGCGGCTCTTCTTCTCTTAAAAGCTATAAATACATTATTTTATATTTAAAAATAACAATATCAGATGCACAAGTTAGATCATATAGTTTCATTTGGTAGTTCTAACTTGTAAGGAACCAATGTACTCACCAAGAATATTCTAAAGATTTGTTAGCTCCTTGCAGTTGGCCATTGTAATTTCCAATGCTTAACTGTCGGAAACACACAACATCACCAACGGCATGAATAGATGGCAGACGGTCCTTGCTCTTCGAAAACAGAACACACTTGAAGCCTTCAGACATTGAGGGGTCCAGCAGGCTCAGGGTACAACAGTAGTCAGACCCTCTTGTTATGAATGGTTTCTTAAAAAACTTCACTACCCCAAACACATTAGCAGTGGTCTGGCTCTTCAGGTTCGCTAGTTCAGTGTAGGTGTAAACTGGATCTTGTTTTGGCAGCTTGGGACGCTTTGCATTTCTCCTTGGTTGTTCCATTTATTTACTGTGAAAAATATAGTTTGAACAATTTCCTTCTTTAGAAGTCTTTAACAAGCAGGTACAGAACAAAAGGAATGAAATTTGAGCAGTTTTAACAAACTATGAAATTCCTTTCCTTATTACCACAGTCAGATGATCTCAATTTGTCAAAAATTAGGTGGTTCTTGTCCCACGCTGAAACTGTCCAGCGAGTGCTGGACAACTTTATCAGACAAATTAAATTAACTATAACTTTACAGTTTATTTTGGTGAGAATTTCCTGCCCAGATAATAAAAACACATTGTCACGCATGGACCGCCCATCAAAGCGTCTTCGCATGTTCTGATTGGCTACTGACAGCAGAGCTGTCCCAAGCTGTCAGCCCTTTATTCCTTTGGGGCATTAGTAACAATCATTTAAACGTTAAAACAGCAATTTCGAAATGGCCCCTAAACAACCCTCATTTGAATCCCAGATGGACTGATGGTTATGATTTTCATTTATATCCATAAGCTGTGTTAGTTGGTGGTGATCTTCGGCCAGAATCTGATAATTTGAGAATTCTAACAAATTTTTGATTCGCTACAACCGCAAGAGGCAGATTTTTTTTAAAAAAAACTCCCGCAACGATTCCCCAGTCCAAATGATCGAGGGCAGATCAAATCTGCTACACTACAAACGCCCCAAATGTACGTTATATTTTTGCTCACCTGTGACCCCACACAATTTTTCACCCGAATGACGATCTACGGTAAAAATTTTGGTAATAGCTACATAAAGAAAACCTTGGATACTTGGAAGTGGACAAGATCTTGGAAACTTCAATTGCCTTATTGAGCTCTGTGCGCTGGAAGTTGCAGAACTGCCAGTTTAAAAAATTCCAGTCTTGCCGCCATTGTTTCCTGCTCTGCTTGGTAGAGACAACTGGTCGCTGTTCTTGCAATATGCGGGCGCATCAGCGTCTATCCAAGATGAAACCAAGATGGCGGACTATTCGAACTTTATCTCTCAACGACAAATAAATGCGAAAAAGGAACAAAGAAGGAAAGAAAGAGAAGGGATTCTTCAACAGGTATGTTACTCAGCTGTAGACAGGTGCAACTACGTTAAATATTGATTGTTCAACAGTTCATTTTGTTGAATTTTCAGGCAAAAGCCGAGTATGAGAGGGAAGAACGTCGCCGTGAGAAGAAAAAAGCGAGTGGGGAAGAGACATGGATGTTACCATCACTTAACAAACGCATCGGAGAAGATGTTAGTAACGCTGGCAGTTTTGCCCAAGTGAGGTTAACTTTCCTTATTTCCGCAAATCCTAACTGCAAGACTATACATGTACTAAGTTATGAATATTACTAAGTTCAGCGAGTCCAGGCCCGTAGCCAGGAATTTTGTTGGGGGGGGGGGGTGCAAATTTTGTAAACTTGGACTCTTAAAACCTAAATTTATGGAGCAAACACACTTATGGCTTGGGTTTTTTTCCTTAGTCGTTTTGAATTACGGTAGCACCAGCTGGTCTGATAAATCTATTCGGTCTTCTTCATTGTCTTATTAAACCTCAAAATGCAGACCTTTGCCTTTGGGGCTTTTTGGGTTCATGGGGGGGGGGGTCCATATGCACCCCATGCACCCC
>JAOBYE010033790.1:0-14658 GCA_025403585.1 Parazoanthus swiftii | reverse complement strand
CTATACAGAGTTCGGGCAAACTGCTGCCATATGTTAACGGCAGATGTTAGAACAACTTTTCTACTTATCAGTCCTATACTTGCATTGCAATTTTTGTTGCCAGAGCAACATGGTAGGATTTTGAATACAAGTTTTAGTGTTCAACTGCATTTTACGCAGGAAAATGAGTTCGGTTACCCCAAGTTTTCATTGTTCTAAAATTGTTTGTACAACAAGGAACCGTTTGGAGAACACTTTTAAAAATCCCACCGTCAAGTTTTCTGTCGTCACCGTTTTGACGGTAATCCGCAATGATAAAAAAGAAAAACTTGCTTTGAGTTTGTGGAACAAAAGGCAACTCTACGCGTTATTTCTATATGTCAAGAGCTCGGAAAACGTGAGGGTAGAAAAAGACACTACCTGGTGTTCTTCAATTTTAATTCTTTAAGAAGAATAAAGTCCATTTTTACTATCGGAGGTCCTTATACTTACTTTAGAACGAAACCAACGTCCGTAAGCATGCACGCATTTCACAAGATTGTCCCAAACCCTTATGTTCCCACCCACAGTCTCAGATCTTTATCGCATAACCCCTACACCAATCGCGCTTCAAAATACATATCCTCGATGGACGTGCTTTTCAGTTGCCGCTGCAGCAATGTGGAATGCCCTTCCACTGGATATCACAAAGAGACATTACTAACGGTTTTTAAGAAGATAATCAAAACGGTCCATACCTGATCTCCTTTGGGGCCTCGTGGTCCAGGAAGGCCTATATCGCCTGCTAGGCCCTGAAAAACAAAGTAGATATTTTTTCTTGAACACAGCTGGTAATTTTTTTCGCACATTTTTCATAACGCAAGCGTAAATCCATAACTCGATAGACGCGAGTAAATCTGAGAAGCTAGCTGTAACCAAGAAAAATTGTTTCTAATCGGAAAACGAAATAGTTGTAGGTGACGATCAAAAAATGGCAGTGGATCTGTTTAACTTTGCTAAAGAAATGAACTAGAAAATCGACCAGGTCTTTTGACTTGTACACAACGCAAGCAAATAAAACGCAAGAAAATTTAAAAAAATTGGTATATTGGGTTAAAACTAGCTTAACATTAGTGAAACTAGTTTCAATCTTACTTCAAGATCCTATTATTGTTGCGCTTCTCAACGGAAAACCTTTCTATAAAACAACCGCATATGAGGAGTGATGCTCACCTGACCAGATCCAGCGGGTCCCCTGGGACCAAGCGGGCCCGCATCACCTTTATCTCCCTACAGATTGAGAGAAAGATTGACGTAAATACCCGGCCCATTTTAAGAGAAATTAAAGCATTGTTTAGACGATGAAGCTATTTTACTGAACAAAAACATAATAAAGTAATATCAGTCTCTTTTTATCAGTTCCTGTTAAAAAATACCAGTTTCTATCTTGGACATTTTCAAATCTTCCTTGCAAGTAAGTAGTCCAGTATGTCATGTCATTACTTTTTTTTAATGGTAATCTGATAGGGGTGCCTATACGTGTACATACAGTTTGCAGTACACAAGTATATACGTAAATAGCAATATTTATGGAGCTAAGACTGGGGAGTACCTTTCTTCCTGGCTTTCCCGTCTCCCCTTTCTGTCCCCTTGGACCACGTGGCCCCTATTATTCAAAACATCAAACACGTGTAGTTTTTAATCACTCACTCAATTAACCAATCAACATCTATTGCTTCATGTTTCATTAATCAACAATCATTTGATCAACCAAATAATATGCAATCAATCAGTCAATTAAACAATCGACCAATAAGTCACCAAACACAATTAAGTATACAAACAAACAAGCCATAAAATAGTAATTTATCTACGCTTTGTCCAAGAGCTAAAAACTCATTTAAAAACACAAACGTGCAGTTAAATGAAAAAAGTAAAATACAAAGGAACACAAAGCAGTGGTCTCGTTGCTTGTTCAAGGACCTTAAAACAGTATCACAAGTTAGACACAAATCGCATCACTCACCGTTTTGCCAGGTTGTCCCTTTAGACCAAGCTCACCGCTTTTTCCAGCCAAACCCTAATGAAGGATAAGTGATTTCGGAAGTTTTAGTACGTGGTATTTGTAACGCATTATGTTGTCTTTATATAGAACTTGGTTTGGTTTGGAAGCTTTGCTAAAAGGAAAAAAACACAAACCTTTAGGAGAGCTAAATGCAGCACTACAAGCGACAGTAAACATTCAAATTGACTTTTATCCAGGAACTAAGAAAACAAAATTTTCATCTAGGATCTGCCGTTAACCAACAGAGCCGGACATTCGATCCTTTTATCTGGAAATGGCGGTTCTACCAAAACCTAGAACTTCGCCTATCAGAAGTCTTTTTTAAAATGTGATTGTCTATTTTTGATATTCAATTTCCTTTTCGTTTTAGGATCAAGTAAAACTGTTGCATATTCTTGAAATGGATTAGATAAACACGCTATTATTATTATTATATTATTGTTGTTATTATTATTATTATTATTATTATTATTAATGCTTTTATAAATTAATATCTTTATGATTAATACTAAAGTGCCAGTTTCTGGCGCTCGTTCATTCTAAAGTGTACGCCCTTATTAGGGGAGGAAAAGACAGGAAAAGCTGTAAGGGCGGTACTATTTATAAAACGGGTGAGCGATCGGGATAGGGGTAGTACTAGTATCAACATTGGGGAGAAAAGGGGCGATACATAGGAGGTACCATTATCAATAGGAGAGGGATTGGTGGTAATGGACGATGTTCCTTTTTAAAGAAAAATTGGGTAGGAGGGGCGGAATGGATATCTCTATTTTTGAATTAATAGTAGTCTAGCAGTTTAACTTGCTGTTTAGTAACCTGTTTTAAATTTGCGGCATTTTAATCTTTTTTTTACAATGTATTACTTTATTTCTTAGCTGTACAACAAAAGTTTTCAAAGATTACAGAAAGAAATTGCAACAGTAATAACAACTTACCTGCTGACCTGGGCCGCCGCGGACCCCATTGCGTCCTGTGCCTCCCCTCTCTCCCTAACAATGAAAAGGTTCAAACTTAATAGCACTTACGGAAAACAGCCTCGTTTGTTTAAAATTCAGAAGTATTCTTCAAAAGGTTTTTCCACATAAATACAAGGAAAAGTGTTATACGAGTTCTGTCATCTCGAAGAAAATCTTGCATAGTTTGCTAAAACATATGTCTTAAAAGTACTAGAAAAAAAACAAACTTCGTGACTAGTTTTCAGTCCCAAATAAATGAGCTCTTGCTTATTCTTGTTATTATAGTCTTTATTCTTTGTTCCAACATTTTCTTTTTGATAAGTCTAATATTAAGTGGGCTCCCACTATGTTTAGTTCTATATAGTCATTCCGGGTACCCAGCCACCTAACTTAAACCTTACTTAAACGTGAATTATCAAATGGTGTGATTAAAACGTTGTTGTTCGACACCAAAAGCATTTTATTCACACTATTTGAAAATACCGTAGAATTCCGAAAATAACGACCCTCGTTACTTTCGGGGGGTTGTTACTTTCGGAGTTCTACGGTATTGTCAAATGTTGTTGTTGTTCTTAAATAATAGTGATTTCTAGTTCTAGACTGAGGTAAGTCAAGAATCGAGGCTTTATTCAGTTCTTGATTTTAAAAGGAAGGTTTGTTTGTTAACACATAAAGCAGCTCTGTTGTCTGTTAACGTGGTGAATCACAAAGCAGTATTATCGTTTGTTATTGAGGTGACTCACAAAGCAACTCTGTCGCCTGTTACTGTAGTTACATACATACTAGTTATGCAATGCTTTCGAGTGGGATACCGTGGAATATGCTGCGCGTCACTTGTATTTTCCGTATACACACGAGCCTTTAGGCGAATATCTATACGAAGAAAATGCAAGTGACAAGTGGCATTTTCCACGGTATCCCACGAGTAGACATTGTATAACTAATTTATGCCATGCCTAAATTTTGGAAAATTCAGGGAAATCTTCAGAAGAGCTCGAAGTCTTCAAAAATTTTAGGAAAACTTCGGAAACGGTTCCAAACAGTTTTTTTAGGAGATTTTTTTCAAAAATGTTCGGAAAATCTTCGGACGTGATCGAAACTGTTCGGGAAACATTTACAAGAGTTGAAAAGCATCGGAGCTGATTTTGAGAAGATTTCGAAATTAAAGACGCCATCATAATGTTGCGCGCAAGTAATGACGGGAAGGTTGAGTGAATACTGCCCGTTGCATACCGCAGAATATGCAACGGCAATCCTGGCCTCTGATTGGCTGTATTTTTCAAGGCATGGCATAAAAAGCAGTATTATCGTTTGTTATTGAGGTGACGCACAAAGCAGCTCTGTTGTCTGTTATTGTGGTAACACTCAAAGGAGCTCTGTCGTCTGTTCTTGTTGTGACACGCAAAGCAGTATTATCGTCTTCTCATTACAGCCAGGGCACTCTAACTACATCATTACATTACGATCTGTCGGGGAGAATCGTTTTATATAAAGATGCTTCGGTTCACATCTGTAAACCATCTCCCTAGTTCGTAGTGGTAATCTTTAATGTACCATCGTTAATTGGTAGCAGTAATCATTATATTTTCAGTGCAAATTCATTCCAATTTTGAACGCGAAATAGAATGATTGCTTGTTAATCATATACATAATGGAGGCAGAGTAGTATCAAGCAATTTCGAGTAAAAAGGCTAAAAGCATGGCGACCAGGCAATGGCTTGTCGTGCGTGCGTTGAAAAGGAGGCGGGAAAATGTCAACGTCAACGGCTTCCTTTCTTTGCTGTTTTGCCAGAGAAGGGAGTGGAGATTTTGTTTACGTGTAGAGGTTTTTGTATGTTGAACGAAATATTATCGAGGTCTAAGCAGGATTTGTCAGAGTTAGTCTGCTGTATCTTCACTTCGTTTGGACATTTATAAAAGTTTTGTTTCATATGCTGCATGTTTATCATTTCGAGGTTTGTTTTCAAGTGTTGTGTTTGAGTTTTTCTTTACTGTTGTCAATGAATCTGTCGTATTTTGATTGGTTTATTGTCTAAAGTGCTCTCATCCAGTCAGAGAAATTGAGAAACTGAATTTGCAATTGCACAAAATTACACATTTTTGCACAGAACTATACTTGCACCACTCTTAGCCAATAGGCATCCAGTGATTTTCATGTATACGGTAAGTGATATTAACTAATATCAGCGGGAACTCTGCTAAGAAGATGTAAATGCAACAAACCGATACAAATTTTAATTTTAAAAGAGTAAACTACAATCCAAATCTCACCGTATTTCTAAAGTCGAGAGAAAAAAACTTAAAAGTGTCGAGCCTAATATTACGAGTCGAAACAAAGCAATTTTCAGACTACAAAAATCAGTAAATTTCCTTATTTGAATATCAAGTATGGAATAGACTGGGATACTCCGAATTCTAATATTTTTAAAGTTGTCAGTTGGTTTTGGACTCAATATGACATTGATTCGCTTGCTTTGAACCTTCACAGTGGTATAAAAACTGTCTAGTAGCTACAACGTTACCTTCTCTCCAATTGAACCAACGGGTCCTTTCGGGCCTCTTTTCCCTTGACCACCCTGTAAATGACAGGAATAAAATTTATCAAGAGAAAGGCAGGCTAAAATGACTTCATTGCCGTTATGCCTGCATAGTTTACAGGAACAATCAACACACGGGGAAATCAAACTGAACGGGTAGCTAAACTAAATCACTAGACCTTAGCTCGTCGAGTGT
Source organism: Parazoanthus swiftii (assembly GCA_025403585.1). Classification (NCBI taxonomy): domain Eukaryota; kingdom Metazoa; phylum Cnidaria; class Anthozoa; order Zoantharia; family Parazoanthidae; genus Parazoanthus; species Parazoanthus swiftii. The sequence continues at coordinate 8,946 of JAOBYE010033790.1, read as the reverse complement.
TAACGACCAAGACGGACAAAAGCAATGTTAAAACTGTTTTTCAGCCAAAGATCTCTTTAGAGGTGTGGCTCAAAGATTGTGTACTTACAGGGGGGCCTATAGGTCCTGCAGGTCCGATGACACCTTGAGGGCCCACGACGCCCTATCGAGGTAAAGGGAAGCATTTTCAGTTTGACAGACAAGAAAGTACCTTTAACTCACTAACAATGTGTGTGCGAGGTTAGCGCAGTTGGTAAGATCTCTGACTGCCAACCAGGAGGTCCCGGGTTCAAACCCCGGCCTGGTCGAGGGTTGAACTTTGGGCAACCTTCTTTCGCCACACCGTCCTTGCGAGTGGACGGGAACGTTAAGCCGCTGGTCTAGTCTCTCGACGTTCTATCGAGGGACTTAAAAGAACTCACACACTTGTCGATAGGAGTAGGGTGATCCCGGTGTTGTGGCCTGCATAATACTGTAATGGCAGCCATTGGCGCCGGATATATGATTAAAAAGCGCTTTGAGACGTTACGTATAAAATTCTACAGTATATAAGCACTGCTATTTATTTTATTTTATATGTGAGTGCTTGGCTATATGAGTGCTTGGTTATATGGGTGCTTGGTTACATTATCATCATTGATAACACATAAGCCATCATTCTATATGACATTCTCTTACAACAGTGAAACAGTGTCATTGACAACTAAGATTGGACTAAGAAATACATTCATGAACCTTAAAGCTACACATATTACACTATGTACTTGTAGACAACAACATGTTGAGGTTTCTAACTTTATTAACTATTATGGAGGTAATCTGTGGCGTATATGTTCATGTTCTATTAGTCATAGACAAAATCGTATCTAATACGATTGACCTTGCAGATGAAGAACAGCATTTTGATGACTGTTTTACGAAGTGAATTCATTTTTCCATACATTTGATATACATGCTCTTAAACGATACCGTTGCCAATTTTGTTGGGACGACAAAACATATGTTCCTTACTTCCGAACAATACTTAATACTTTCGCCAGCAGCATTCTGCTTATCAGGGCCCTCTGTCTGTCTGTCTGTCTGTCTATCTGTCTATCTGTCTGTCTGTCTGTCTGTTTGACTGTCTGTATATCTGTCCTCCAAATTTTAACAGATTTTTGAGAAGTTTCAGTTTATAAATATTTTTCTGAATAAATATTATTTGACAAATTTCTAAAATCAAGGCGAATAGCGGCAAAATACTAAAAAAGCCATAATTCACTAAGAGAATAAACATTTTAGCATTTACAAACTCAGTTTCACCAAACCAGTTCACCGGCGCTGCCTGATCTCGAGAACGAAGAGTGTATGTTCCAACATATTTTTTAAGTTTATACCAAAATCTTGATGAAAAGATTTAGAGCTTTGTTTCTACGAAGTGAAAATATCTACCGTCGAAGACAAGCGAAGAGCCTTTGTAGTTTTCTTTCTGCTTTCAATCGTAGGCGATCTTATTCGTCGCAGTATTGACAGCAGCGAAGAAAGATGTCATTTGTTTCGTGTCACGCATACATAGTCGAAGGTGATTTGCACCGGAAATTTTAAGGTTGATTAGCCAATCAGCAAGCGCGAAAAGTGCTATTGCTGGTTTGGTGTGTATCAATTCCGTTAGCCCGACATAGCGAACCAAGCAACTTGAAATGCCAAGGTGACCGAGCTTGTACATGCTAAGATATATTATTTACTTTATATTATAGTATGGACTTTACCTGACCTCCTAGAGAGCCGCGGCTCCCCTTGTGTCCGTTGTAGCCGTCCTCACCCTGCAAAGTGATCGAAAGACAGTTTATCGTAAAACCTATTCTAATCCCCCCCGGTTACAAACCTTCTCCATATATAAGCCTTTCTACCTGCTAACAAAAATAATACTCTAGTTATAGTGCCTCGGATATAAGCCCCCGGATATAAGCCCCCACCGCTTTTTTATGCCCAAGACAAAACTTCATATTTACTACATGAAAGAGGAATTAGTTTCAACCAACAGAATGCATCTAAATCACGTGACCATGCAAACTACTATAACATATTCAGATCAGGTTAAACTATAATCGATTCAAGTTTGGTGGTTATTGGTGCATATTTGCGGAAGTTATAAGAGGTTTTTATTTCAGCCTCGTTTCCATGTTGGGATTCACACGACACACTTTAAACCTCCCATAAATCCCGTCCTAGCTAGTTGCAGAAGTGCCACCAAAATTTTTCATACTCAGGGAACACTAAAGAACACTTCCAGACTAGTGGCTTGCTTTCAGCACGAAATGCACACGGGACTTTTTATTGTGACATATGCTCCCTGACTATTAACTTCCCAAATCCACTTTTACTTTCCCAATCATCTTCAAAATTTCCAAAAACTTTTGTTAAACTTTATCAACTCTGGTACTATGTTGTCGCTATGATTCAAAATTCGATTCTTTACATTAAAGCCGATATATCGTCAGAGTTGGCGTGGTCGGGAAGGAATCTCGATAAAAAGTTGAGCGCCCTTTTTATAAGCGTCTGAGCATGCGTAACAATGTGGAAAGCCCTTCATGTAAGCAATAATCAGACAACCGGGCTCAGTCTAACTCAATCAAACTTACATGGGTACCAGGAAGGCCCTTGTCCCCGATGGGACCTTGGTCACCGATCTGACCCTGTACAAAAAGAAACAGTTCATATTTACTTTTGCTCAACATCAAACGAAACAAAATATGCGATTAGAACCCAAGGTAAAGAAGACATTAGAATTGACATTTTGTTACCTTGAAACCTTGGCTTGCTGCATAGCCTTTTCTTCCTTTAAACCCCGTAGGCCCCTGTGTTGTAAAGGTTAGACTAATTAACATCATTCTTTATCCATATATAGCTATTATTTATTCCTCAACGTCTAAAGGATTACTGGTATAGTTAAACCAATTATCAAGTTATCAACTCCATATAGGGCGCTTATTCTTCGGTGTTTTCAAAATGTTGATCACCAGACTGTTTTAAAATGAAACACGACTACTAACAAAAACGCAACTTTATCAAGCTTTATCGCGCAATGAAAGAAATTTCGGAAAAAGACCTATTCTTAGTAGATCCTTGTTTTACAAGACCGGCTTGCTGCGTAGATAAGTAAAGTAATAACAATAATAATAATAACAATAATAATAACAGCAAAAACAATAGTACTAGTAATAATAATATTTATTTTAATAATAATATTAATAATAATAACGGTTTTATTAACATTTCCACACAGTGCTCCTCTTTAAAAGAAGTTCTAATAAAAATATTTTTAGTTTTATTATTATTTTATTCAAATATCATTTTATAAAAGAAATATTTTAAAAAACTGTTTTTTCATGTGACATGCCCTGATGTTAAAATTTATGAACACTCGATCCACTGAGAGTGGTTTTGTTACCTTTTGTCCTGGGTCTCCCTGTGGTCCAGGCGCACCCGGGGGGCCTATGACAGTACCCTGGAGAGTTAAAAAATTGCAAGAGACAATATCTCCTGACAAAGAAAGTTTTGGCTACTAGAGTTTATACCTCTGCTGGAAGAGTTGAGTCGAGGCAGTAAGTCTTTTCAATAGTTCTCGCCTCAAATAGAACATGAACCGTAAAGTAAGGTATAGAATAATATATTATATTATCGTATAGTATAGTATAGTATGGTATGGTATGGTATGGTGTGGTGTTGTTTGGTGTGATATGATATGATATGATATGACATGACATGATATGATATGATATGATATGATATGATATGATATGATATGATATGACATGATATGATATGATATGATATGACATGATATGATACGTAAACTTGAAAACGTGGTGATATTTTCTTAGCATAGCTGGTGTTTTGTAATCTTCCTCAGTATGAAATTAAATTTTAGTCCTTCGAATTAAGGAGTTTTTTCTTTCGTTACCGTTACATATATATACTCATAACTCAATTCAAAACCAGTTTTTTTTGTTAACACCACCGTTTCTACAAATAGTCATTCCGCTGTATGCATTAGCAAATTTTCAACTCGATTTACTTGATGGTTGGCAGTGGGCCTTTAAGACTATCATGATAACTGATTGAAACCGCAAGAACGTCAATACATGCTGTTGATTGACGCCTTAGAAGTCCTGCAAATACGATTTTTTTACTCCAGTTCCACTGGTTCAGTCTTCCTGGTAATAAGTTGTTAACACACTAATTTTAATATTTATACAATCAAATCGATACTTACTGGTTGACCGCGCGAACCTCGAGCTCCAGGAGGCCCTGACAGCCCAGGATTACCCTGTGAAAAATTGAGCGTTACATCGCGACAGAGCACTCAGTACGATAGACAATAACCACTTCAAATCTCGTTTAAAAGACCAATGCATTTGGTTTATATGGAAGTCAGTTAGATACTCAGACATCCTCGAAGAGACAAAGGTGGTCAGACGGGCTAGAGGGCGAGCGAAAAACGAGAAGTCAAAGGGGCTCCTGAAGATCGACCTTCAGTCCTTTATTGAGTCTTGAGTCTTGCTAGAATTTTATCGAGACCTGTAGCTGTTGATTGTCCACACCGCCCTTGACCTTGCTTCAGTCGCTCGGCGTTTTCTCGCCCTGCATTTTATTCCACCAGACTGACCACCCCTGGTCTCCGATGAAGGAATTGTAAACAGATAGAAGGACTTGTATGAAGATCGATTAGAAGTCAATCCGGGACAAGTTAGCACCGGTCTCGTGAAATTCTCAACAGAGAAAGGCAGGTTACTGAGAGGTACTTACGTCAAGACCTTTATCTCCTTTGGGACCAAACATCCCTGGGTCGCCTATTCTGCCCTACCACAAATGTTGTTGGAAATAACAAGTTTAGTCAATAAAATAAATTTACGATGTTAAATACTGGGATACGTGTGCCAATAGTTCAATCCCTCTGCATGTCTAGCTCGTAATTGGATCCAGAATTTGAAAGAGGGTTTGGTAATATGGCAATCGAATGACCTACGAATTTTCAATTTTTCTATACCCACTGTAATGTATCTTCGTCTAGTCCAACGAGGGTGGTGACGAAACACCCAACATTCGAAAAATCTCACAAGTCATAATCCAAGACGGCGGCCGAAATCCACCTTACTGTCCAACTTGCTACCATGGTAACAACAATTATCTAGCAAACCATTGTTTGTACGGAAATTAATAAATGGATCATGCACTAAATACCTCTTACAGTGGGCATGTGCTAAGTACTAACTGTTTGGAAAATCGTGGGGGAGTTGGTCAAAATGACCACCCCTTCAAGCATAAGTATTTGGCAAAATATCCAAAGCTTTCTAGGGTTAACGTTGATATACTTATCGATAATGTTCTTCAGTTAAAGTAAACTATCTACCTTTTGTGGTACTTTAAGAAAGTGAACAAATGAAACACAAATTTGCCATTTGAGAGTCTTATTTCTAAACAAGCAAGCTCACAGTTTCTTAATCTTTAGGTTTACGGATTTCTTGACAAAAAAAATGAAGCGAAAGAGGTAAAAAAATCTCCCCCCAGGTTCATTTCAAATTTTCACACAAATATTCCAATGTTTCTGTACTGCACTGTGGCCAAAATAACAAAGTCTGTTATGTTCTTAACTAGGAAATCTGTTTTTAGCATGGAAAGTCACTCACAAAGCAGGAATGAGGAACAATGTGATAAACCCAGATTCATCTGAAATAATCCTCGAAAATAACTATCATGTGGAAAATAAAGGCAAATATAAATTCTATTTTTTTCCAAATATTGGGAAATTTAGGTGAGGAGAATCCGCAAACCTGTTTGGATTACATTAAAATCTGTGGCCTAACCAAGCTAGATGCCCTCTTGACAAACAGTTTTCGCTTGCTCTGGTCTCTCACATCTCCGAGAAATGCCGCCTTATCGAATAACTGTTGTTTTATCTGGATACTCTTACCGGAGCGCCAGGGGGGCCAGTGTCTCCTCGGTGACCTCGGTTCCCTATCTTGCCTCGTTGGCCAACATGCCCAGGTGTCCCTTCTATACCAATGTCCCCAGCTTCACCCTTGTAGTTTTCATGATACAGTTAAGTATGAGTTTTCCCCCAAGGGTTTTTCAAAACTAATCTAGAATGTTAACGATAAAATAAATTACAAGCATTTATAAATTAAAAAGATAACCGAATAAACTCAAAGAATAGCGATTTCTGCTTGCAGGGCTTTTTAAAAATTAAAATAGAGTTGTTGTTTCTGGTGGTTTGACTAAGGGAGTTCCACAATTTGGAAGTACGATATAAAGCGAGCGCTAAGCTGTGGATATTCTGCATATCTTCATTCCAAAGTTTTTTCTGCTGTCGTGTTTAGTATTGATGGGTGTTTTTACAATGGCGGACAATTGGATCATCCTCAAAGCCACTGCTTCCAACGAAAGTTGGTGCCAACTTTGAGTAAAACACCGGTACAAAGATTAAAAAAAATATCTCATACATTAGAGAAAAACATATTTAAATCTACCTTTTTAAATGCATTACAGGTTTTAGCCTTATATGCTCTTGTTGAACGAGGCATGCTATTGAATATACTAAAAGCAATATGATGTTTGCAAATGGTTTTTAAGTTATACCTTAGCTCCTCTGTCGCCTTGAACTCCTGTAGGACCAAGAGAGCCGTCTTCTCCCTTCAAAAAAGCGAAAAAAGCAAACCGTTAACTAGCGCTTTTTAAATTATTTTGACAATAAATTAGCTTCACAGGTTTGTTGTGAAGAGATTCAAGCATGTTAAAACGCCATCTGTTTTCTACTTCTCCTTCTTGTTCTTCTTGTTCTTCATGTTTTTGTTTTTGTTCTTGTACAAGTTGTAGTTATGACAGAAACGTGAATCATCAGTGTTCATGAGCTTTTTAACGCTGAATATTGAAGATTTTCTAATTTAAACATTCAACTTTAATGTTATTTAACAAATAAATTTTAAACGAAAGCATCTTATTTAACTTATTTGAAGAGTTTTGAAAAGTCGCATCTGATATGGTTTAATGCAATACAAACCAATTTATTACTTGGCTCCTCCTAAAATGGTCTGCAATTGATCTAGGGTTTAATGGAGCCAAAACCAATTGTGGATTTGCACACACTTTAGGTATCCTACTGATGATCAGCAATATCATAGTTGTCTGTGTAGTTTCATTTAGGCTATTCATGATAACAAACTAGAGCCTGATAAATATTAAGGTTAACCAAAAACCACGTCGCTCGGAAGAGGGTTAGAAACAAAACGAAGGCAGAGTATTACAGAATTTATCGTGTTGAACAATCTCCTTTTTTTAATTGTTTGCAGTTTTAGATTATCTTTGTTATGTAGAGGTTGGTTAGCAATCGGGGCGAAAGTTTTGTTCCTTTCCCCTGTCACAGTCCATCTACACTTGATTTTCCTGTTATTTGTGTTAAATAAATCTCTGTCGTAATGAAATTGTTGTGTGAACACATTAAACTAAACTAAATTGAGATTTTTGCTACTGTACCTTGTCCCCTTGGTCACCCTGATCACCCATGTCACCACGCGGGCCCGGCGGTCCCTGCAATTGAACAAACGATTCTTCCCATTTAATTACGTGTGAAGAGGAAATAACAAACACATAACACTTTTGACTGCGTAGCTCGGCGTTCTAGTTGGCCGAGAAGGGAAAAAGCAGCGAAATCGAACGAAGAGGGCGAGTCGCGCGATCTCGCTCTTTTTACCGCTCCCCGGCTGACCAGGACGCTGGGCCACGCAGGCTTATAACTAAGATAATAGTATAGCAAGGGAAATTTATTTGCGTGCAAGTGTGCCTCTAAATGTGAACATGCACGCCTCTGTACGCCTAATCTGGACACTTGTTAGCAAACCCGCGATATTTGCCGTGAAGAAAGAAGTTTTCTCTATTAGTTAACCGGCTTGCATCACGATTAAGGCTTACGCTTTTCTTGTGCTATTTCAACTTCCTGCTTGCATTCATATGTATCGATAGACCCGTGCTTGATTAGCACTTTAGCAACGATCTACATTGATTTTAAAGGGCAGAAAACCATTCGAAGTTCTAGCAATTTATTGAAGTTAAAGGTTTTTAATAATTATTAGTGATAAAATCGGAAACTGAAGCAAATCAAATGATAAACATACTTAAATGACCTTTCCAACTATAACAGTATACTTAAACATAGAAAAACAATACAAGATAAAAATAAGAAATGGCAACTGTCACCTCCGGTCCAAGACCTCCTACTCTCCCTCGTTTTCCTTTCTGTCCAGCCTGGCCCTAAAACAAAATTTCTCAACTGCTTCATTGTGCATTTACTTGCTTTTTATGTGTTTGTTTGTTACTCCAAAAAGTCCTCTTTGCAACTAAAAATAAATACCTTGTGGTATGGCTCGGTAACGAATTGTTAAAAATCTAAATAGAGTTGAGAAAGAGCAGGTTTAAGGAAATTTAACAAAAAATTCTGTCAAGAGGTTTTAGCGCCAACCTAATATTTAAAAAAATAAAGGTGGCACCAAAACTTCTTGACGGATTTTTTTAATCTCTTCAAATGTGCGCTTTGATGTGCAAACAATTTTGATAAAATAAAAAAGGTACTTCACCGACTAATTTCTGTGTAAAATGCAATCAAATATTAAAGATAGAGTATGTTTGAGGCCCTGACAAATTGCAATGGAAACAGAATTTCCGGTGGTAGTACAAGGATTGATAAGCTAAAACGTTGTTGTAACACCAGCTAACAAAACCTGGTACGAATCCATCGTGATGGACATTTGAAAAAGCCTTTCATAAAGTACAGTGGCATAGCAAACTGGAAAACAGGTGGGAGCCACCTTAAGCGGCCTCCGGTGAGTAAGAAATAGCCGGGAAGCCTAACCTTTCGTCCAACATTCCCTTTCTTTCCATGAGCCCCTTTAGCACCAATGTCACCCTGCATTAAAAGAAAAAATGTATGTTATG
>JAOBYE010033679.1:0-22484 GCA_025403585.1 Parazoanthus swiftii | reverse complement strand
CCCCCCCCCCCCCCCCCCCCCCCCCCCCCCCCCCCCCCCCCCCCCCCCCCCCCCCCCCCCCCCCCCCGTACGCAATAAGGTAAAAACGAACGTAAACAATAAATTGGCTTCCTGACAATTTATCGATCTCCTGAATGCTTGATCGACTTACAAGCTAAGTGCCACACAGACTGGCTTACTAAGAATCTTTGTTCGTGTGAGCCCATTTCCTTTCTAGGGCCTTCGCTCAGGTTTTTTGGGACATTTGTAGAGCACTTTATCTTAACAGTCATATCCTTACTGGTTACCTCCTAACTAAGAATCCATAGCTAGTTGACTAACAAAATGACAAACTACAGACTAACTACCTAACAAGTATCTAGACTATATAAATGTACTGTTTAAGAATTTTTAAGGCTATGAAAGTTTAAAAGTTTCTTTGCACCTAACGTTTTCGACATAAAAGTCATCTTCAGGGTACCCTAGGTTCAAAGAAACCATTAAACTTTTGTAGCTCTAAAAATTTTTAAGCTTTGTATTTTAACAAATATGTAAACGTGTTCTTAATTAAAATGAATTTTTTAAAAGAGAAATTGTTGACTTTGTTCTTGAAAGAGCCAAAGCTGTCAAGTGTTCTTCTATTGACTGGAAGATCGTTCCAAATACCAACAATTCGATTAAAAAACAAATAATTAAAAGTATCATTTCTAAATTCCCCCTTAGCGGGGGCAGCCTCCGAGTTTCCAATTGCGTAAGACCAGGTCTTTAATGTAGAATATGATTGGGTCCTTGACAAATTTAAAGAAAAAGCACAAGTCCACGACCTCTCTTCTGTAAGACAAAGTATTAAATATTCACATACCAATTCACTCAGCTTGTAAGTTATTAAAACAAAGACTATAAACCATTTTTAGTACAAAGCCCCCCCTTTTTTTTTGGGGGGGGGGGGAGCTAAGCTGGTTTAGCCACCCAACTCCAAATTGTAAAGTAACTTAGTACTATCTTACATCAGTGACTTGAAATGTCTTTCGGCAAAATCTACAAGTGTGCAAATAAGATGTTATAAAAAACGTCCCCAAATGAAAACTTAGAACATCTTAAAAACATTTCAGGCTGAAAATCATAATAAAATTTAATGCATTCAGCCCGAGTCCTGAAAACAAACGTTCATTTAAAAAAACAAAACAAATGGAAGTGTACCGATAAAATTGAACTTTATGGAAACGGAAAGTGGCGTACCACGTGTTACTTTTTATTTAAAAAAAATGGTAGAGAACTTCATGCACCAGAGCGCGCAATCTTGCTGGTATGGGCATGCCTGTTTTTAAACACAGTGTAGCTAGACTTTTAAGTCTTAAAAAGGGTATATTTGTACGAGTGCTGATGTTTTACTACCCCATGTCCTAGTAGTTTTTTATAATTATCATTAAGCAACAAATATGATGTCAATAAAATGACACAGAATCTATTCTTCCCACTAGCTTCCAATTGAAGAGACAGCAGGTTTTTCTGACTGATGGATCGAGTACGACAGGGACTGCCAATTACCTTCGACATTGGACATTCAATCGGCACATTTAAGGCCATGTTACAGGAGGCAATTTTCTCTGCAACCTGCAACGCAACGCCATTGTTTTTGGTTTTGCGAAAAGTCGCTGACGTACCTAGTTTTAGTGCAGACAACGGATGACTTGCGTTGCGAGTTGCGAAAAGAATTGCGAACATCTGACATCTACTAGCAACTTGCAAAGTTTCGTTAACAGGCATTGCCAGGCCTGTAGCCGGGATTTTTGTCGGGGGGGGGTGCAAATTTCGTAAACTTGGACTCTTAAAAGCCAAATTTATGGGACAAGCACACTTATGGCCGTTTTTTTAGTCGTTTCGATTTGCGGTAACACCAACTATTACGATAAACCTATTCGAGCTTCTTCATCGTCTTCTTAAACCTCCAAATGCGGACCTTTTTGGGTCGGTGGGGAGGGGGGGGTGCGTACGCACCCCGCGCACCCCCCTGCCTACGGGCCTGATTGCATTGCAGGTTGCAGAGAGAACCGCCTCGTGTAACATGGCCTTTGGTGTTTGTTGCCTTCGAGTTATGTCTTAGTTAATAGAGCAAGTTTTTTTGTTATAGGTTTTTGCTCTCTCTATCTCTTTTGTTCGTTGGCCTTGACGGTGCACAAAACACAAAAAGGGTATTTAAATGCATATGAGCAACTATCCAGTAAGAATATTTATGCTCACACATTGAACACGTTTCGTTCAACCTACGAAAAAGCAGTCATGTACACTCCTTTTGAAGTCTGTCGAGCTTCACAACCAGTTAGTTTTATATATTATAGTTATGTGTATGTTTACGAAACATCACCGTTAGAGAACAATTAATGAAAAGCACGGCGACTCACCTTGATCCATTGGTCGACCTCTACGACAGATGCTATTCGATAAAAATACAAATCAAATAACCATAACCATTCAAAAATAGAATGAAGTGTTGCCAGAGCGTGTCAAGATCTAATATAGGGTCTTTCATTCTGACGGATTACCAGAATAAATGCAGGCCCGTAGCCAGGATTTTTTGTCGGGGGGGGGTGTAAATTTCGTAAACTTGGACTCTTAAAAAAACAAATTTATGGGACAAGCACACTTATGGCCGTTTTTTTTAGTCGTTTCGATTTACGTTAACACCAACTGTTACGATAAACCTATTTGGACTTCTTCATCGTCTTCTTAAACCTCCAAATGCGGACCTTTTGGGGTCCGTGGGGGAGGGGGGGGGGTGCGTACGCACCCCACCTGCCTACGGGCCTGAAATGTTGCATTTCTTATTAGTTCTTCGAGTGCTTAAGTTGTGTTTCCAGTTAACAACAACAATCATTTATTTTTTTGTATCTATTATGTTTTTCTGTTTATGTACAAGTGGATACTGGCAAATCTGAAGGTAGTGGAACTAATCGAGCCAAATTGCCACTAGGTTAAAATTACAATTGATATTGGTCGCACAAAGGATAGACTAGGACTAGGATAACTAAACAACAAATACACTAGGACTAGGATAACTAAACATCGAACATACGAAACAACACACTACTTGACAAAAGCTATTAGATAAATTGACAAAAAATATAATCAATAGCATCAATAAGAGTTTAGAAGGTTGGATTTAACTGTTTCCTTGAAAGAATATTTTGGCATTCTTTTTTATCATCAGAAATAGTGTTCCAGATTTTAGCACCAATGAATCTTAAATTGAGTTTACCATAGTTTGTTCTAACAGATGGAAGAGAATATGTTTGTCTAGCAGCTAGTCGTGTGTTATAGGCATGTGTATTGCTTACTTTTTTAAATAAACCCTTAAAAGCATTTGGCAATTTTGCAGTATAAAAATCGAACATAACCATTGCAACATAGAAAAATATTAAATCAACAAGTTTAATGATACTTAGTGCATGAAAAAGGGGGCTAGAGTGTTCACGAAAATCAGAAAATGTTATGACCCTAACAGCTTTCTTTTGCAAAATAACAAGTGGTCTTAGTGTAGTTATGTGTGTATTGCCCAAAACGATTAAACCATAGGTTAAAAATGGATAAATTAGAGTATATATAACTGCTTAAGTATTTCAATGTTTGTGAAATGGCGCAGTTTAGAGAGTACCCCTATCCCTCTACTCACTTTCTTTGATATGTGTGAAATATGAGTTTTCCAGCTTAAATGAGAATCAATGAAGATGCCTAAGTATTTAATGCTCCTCTCTTGCTTGACTATCTTACTGTTAATAAGTCATTGTATATGAAAGGGGAGCTTCTTTTGGGGAGGATGGAATATGACATAGCTAGTTTTATCCACATTAAATGATAATTTATTACAAGCAAGCCAAGTGTTGACATGCACGAGGTGAGTGTTGGTTTTGCTCTCCAAAGTTTTCAAACTTTTGTTAGAGTAGAGAAGGTTAGTGTCATCGGCAAACATGTGAAAGTCAAAAAGATTAGAGCAATTTGTAATGTCGTTTACATAAATGAGAAACAGGAGAGAGCCTAAAACTGATCCCTGTGGGATTAATGATGAACGTGTCTATAGAAGCTCTTTGGTCACGCCAACACCCTGCATTGTTAAGCTTGGACAACCCATGTGATGCTACAGATCTTCTAGTACTAAACTATATCAGTTTTATAAAATTATGTTAGATAAGCGTATTATGTAGTTATTGATAAATGATCTAGGCCCTGGTTTAGTTTAGAATTGGTTTTACTAATATATTTTTTTTCACTGAAACTGAATGATGGTGACAAAATGAAACTGTACGACTTTCTAAAGCTGAGTGGTATTGGTAATTCGTGGTAGTAAAAAATGTTGGAGTACTTGAACAGTCCCGTAGCCTGAAATTTGGTGGGGGAGGTACAAATCGAAACCATGGCGGACCTCACATTATAACATTTCAAGGAGACGGGTGGGGTTGGGGGGTTAACATTAAAGACCAAAGTTAAAAACAAACTTTTGAAGTGATTTTTGAGATTATTTCAGAGTAACAAAATATTTTTTTAATCAATTGTCCTATTAAACTTCGTTTTAGTCTGGACCTTTTTCGCCCGTTGGTCAGTGGGTAGGTTGAATGCTTTCCTCAGTGGGGAAATTCTTAAGTTATTTGTGTTTCTTGTATTTTTACAGCCTTACTCCCATATCTGCTAGCCATTAGAACAGAAGAGTATAATTTTATTAAATTAAGGAAAAGTTGGCATATTACAGCTCTCTTTTGAAAAAAATGCCTTTCCATAACTGTACTCAAAATACCTTGGATGAGCTCAGAAGATTTTTTTATGCATTTAAGTAACAATTGAAAACTGCTGTTTGGTTACAATATTTTTATTTCTCGCATTGCTGGTTCCAAATCGAGAGGACGTTTCGGTATTACGTTCCTTGATCGTGGCACAGGATCTTCCATTTTTATGAAATTTAACCATGGCTCACCTTCACCTTCACGTTTCCGTCTTGCAGCTAAAGTTTGATTGCAAATAACAGTTTGTACCATCAGTTTTTGAAACAAACTATTTTTTCTGTTCTCAATTTTTCTTGCAAAATGTTGAACACAATAAAATTTTGTGAGCCGAGAGATAACGCTATAAAAGCAGACCTGGAACCACTTTCTCAAAACGTCAGTTATTACCTATCCTAGATCAAAACTTAGCCTGCAGTTTGGTTTAGAAAAAAACGTATTTAAACCGCAACTTTCAGCAACTGACTTGGTTTGTTATCAACATACTTTCCACCAATAATCTTTAAGCGATGAATTGACTTTTAGCAAATCGATAAACACAATGGTAAGTTCGCCTCAATTCTTGGTTAGTGCTAACTGGCTTTTAAGCAACTGTAGAATAACACACGTGCACAATAAACTCTTATCATTTACCTGTTTAAATTTTGCACAGATTATTTATTTGAAAGCCATTTCAAACTTATTTTTACTTCCAATTTTCAGTTGTTGATTTTTCAAAATATCGGACTTTATTGCGATTTGTAAAAAAATGGATAACGCGTTCTATCAAAATGAGCAATTTCAAAGAGGAGATGGTGTAATCCTTTGCGTTACACATCTTAAAAACACTGTCTGATTCTGGGAAATGTCCTCAATTTCTATTTTCCCACGAACATCCCGATTTTCAGTTTGATTGCACACGTTTTGTTTGATGTGATACGGCTCAAAGTTTACTTCTCTGCGGCTTTTAAGGCACGGCCAGGAACAATGAAACAGTTCGTGGAACCCTTGGCGATACGTTTCGTTAAACATGTAATATATCAAAGGGTTAATGGCTGTGTATATATAGTTCACGTATCGGCTCCCTAAAAACAGCTTTTTTCTTGAATTGCAAGACACTACGGAACCTAACGGATACTGATATTGAAAAAACAAATATACGTAGTAGGGTGTCCAGGAAATAAAGAATAGGGCCACTACAATTATAAGCATCATAGTAATTCTTTGATTTTTCTTTGTTCGCTTACGTTGTTCTCTTAACGAAAACTGAATGGCGTTCTTCTTTTGACGTCGAAGAGTGAAAACAACAGCCGTATAAAATGTCGACAGTAAAGCGAATGGAATTATGCCAAAAACGATGAAGAAACTCAGTCGGTCGACTCTCCAAAGGTCTTCCCACTTGTCAAAAATCTCCGGCAAGGTGTAGATACAAGTATAAACTCCATCTTTCTCAATTAGCTTGTTAGCAGCGAAATAGTACAAAAAGAATGCCATTGAAAAGAGCCAGGTAAAACAAATAAATCTCGGGCAAGTTTTTTTGGAGATTAAAGGTGGCTTCATTGGGAAAACAACGGCCCAGAACCTTTCAACTGCGATAAAAACCATACTTTGTGAGGAAACGCTTGTAGAAACTTCATCGATGAAATGGAGGAATCTGCACAAAATGTCACCCAACACTCCTCCAACCAGCCACGGATGCCAGCCAAGGTAGGTTTGTTTGATGCGCCTTGGTATAACAAATACTGGAACGAGGAGATCAGACACGGCCATATTGACAATGAAATAGTTGACAGGTGTTCGTAGTTGATGATATCGTTTATAGAAGACAGCGATAACAAGAGCGTTTTCTGTGAGCGAGAAGACAAAAAGTATTGCATATGCTGTAGCTATTAGAGCCTGTTCGCTGGCGGACTCGGCAGCATCGTATGCTAAACACCTTTCAGAAACGTTTGCAGATATACTTCCAAGCATCTTTCTGTTACTGCAAAAACGGTAGTTCTGAGAAGCAACAAATACGTGTAAGTTTCCTCTTATTCGACTAACAATTTATGCATGGAAATGAAACAAAATGATAACATTAAAGCTGATGCATACTGATTTAAAACCGCAATCTTCCGACAAAAACTTTCAACTAAAGAAAGAAACAGCTGAATGCTATACTTACAACGAAAACACCTAGTTCTCGAGTTTCTCTTTTGAGCAATAAAAACAACTTATTCTCGACTGTTAAATTGTTTTTTTCAAAAAGACGCAGTTTATAAGTAGGAAGATTGGCCGTTGACCAGTAGCTAGAGCTAACATCGAATGAACGGAAACAAATTGCGCTTGAGCCAGTTTTGCCGTGGCTTAAAAACCTTCATTCATCCTCTGGAAAGGGCAGTCTGTCGGGCTGGCAGCCACGAAGCTACAAAGGCGGGACCAGCTTCCCACGGAGATAACTGTAAGAGCTCTTGACTCCAGAATAGGAAGTGTAAGGATTGAAACTTTTTCTTTTCCTGCGCTTCTCTCAGCATCTTTTTCGTGAAAACAAAACATGAAGCAAGACCAAGAAAACAGTTTTTTAGAGCTGTTTTTATCAACCAATCCGGGTCTCTTTGGGATTTGACTTGCGCGCGCATGCAGACAAGATGGCGGAGGCAGAAATAAGGCGATTCGTGTGCCCATTCAATGGTTCACTTTCACGGACGCTTTGCGCTTGGCTTAACTGGTAAAAATTATAACAATAACTCATTGAATGAAAACAATTCTATTAATTAAAGTACCGGACTAGTATCTTTTATCAGTCAAACACAACAAAAACAGTTTTTAGCCTTTCAAATTGCCAAGCATCCAAGCTGTAGCGAAAAATGAAAAATTGCAAAACGTTTTTAATCGTCCAGAGTCCGACAGCTTTTCAACTTGTTTACACCAAAAGCGTGTTTTTCTGTCTTGGCATTCGCTCCTGCTGACGGGCATGGACGGAACTGAACAGCTCTAATGAACAAATATAATTAGCTCCATTGAATTTCTTCAGTATCAGTCAAAAATATAATTATAAATAAAGTGAGCTTCATAAATTGTAAAAGCAAGCGAATATGAAACCCACATTGCCTTCAGGACTTCCAGCAATGTTCTAGTTGCAGACGCCGCGGTTTGTTCACGACTGTATTCAGTTTCCGCGGTATATTCGCTGTTCCTTCAGCTAGCCTTAGCATTTCTAGAGCGTTTCACTCTGAAAATATCAGAGCGCGTCTAAAGAAAATCGGATCCCGGTAAAGCCAAAGGTTAACAAAAACATATATTTTTCCGGAGTTTTGGCGGGAGTTAGCACAAAACATCAAACCACTACAAAGTCACAGTCATCACGACAGATGATAAGAACTTGGGCATTTGCGCTCTGATTGGAATAATATTTGAACAAGTGCGAAAGCACTTACCACAGAGCAAACAAACAATTTCGCCCCAAAAATATCCTCGTCTGTTTCTCAAACGTAAATTAATTTAGCGCATTTTTGCCAACTTCTGTAAGCCTCATCTCAAAACAACTTAACTATGAATAACTTAAACATTGCACAGAGCTTGCCAATAATGTAATAGCGTATTTCTTTTTATTAACATGGTTCTTCGATTCAGAAATCTTGGAAAAATTGCCAGTTATCGAAGCTAAAATAACAACTTCATTTGATAACAAAGAGATAACGTTGTAAACCAATGTTCGTTCTTTCTGAAGGTGTGTAAATTGTGCGGAGGCGTTAAGATGAAACTTCATAATGAAAACTTATACTTTCGAAACAAGAGACTCCAGTACATCTAGATTAGATCAAACTCAATGTATTGAAACTCTATAGACAACTATTATGTCGCTGAAACAAACGGCAAATGCGGATTTTTTGGATACGAAATTTAATAACTTTCGGAATCTGTATACTTTTGTGAGACTTAATTAAAAACCTACCTGCGAATAATCTAATATTATGTATTTTAGATTATTCGCATGCCCTACTTTAGATTATTCGCCGTATGCCCCTTCTTTATAATTTCTAACTTTGAAATAAAAAATATTAAAAACCTACAACGCTATAAGCGATAGTAAAGGGACATGAAAAAGTGCGTCTGGTAACTTAAGAACAAAAATGAAAGTAGTGCTAAGAATATAAGTGTTGTGTTTCAAGCAATTTTTGTTGGAACTTCTAAACGAATGAAACTACCAAACTATTGCGCGCGTAGACTTAAGGACCTAAAAATAATAAATTCAAAGCATATCATCATAAGCTCCATCAAAATCACTTTAATAATATTAACCATAACATACTGACCCGGCAGTGAAAAGAAAAAAAATGCAAAGAACTTCAGCAGTCCCAGGCTCAATTATTGACCAAATTTGACAGCGGAAGAATCTATATCTATAAAAACAGCTTGCCGTAAGTTAAAGCAGATAATGTAAATTGTTGGTTATCGTGTTAGTTGCAGGCTAACCATTTAATGTGTAGTCAAGATTGTGTACATAAGTTTAGAATACTTTTATGTCTTGTTACTATACATTCACTTCTTTCTCACGTCACCAAGTACGCTTCGAGTCGTCCCTCGTCCAACAGTCTGGCGAAATCCCCCCAATGACGATCATATGTGTGCTAAAGATGGAAAACAGTACAAGCTCCACTTTAGTCTCAAGTTCGTTTTTATTTCGTTCTTGTAGAAAGGCGCTTTCCTGTGGTTGCAATTGGTAGACAGCGTGACTCTTCCATTCGCTACTCTGCTGTGTTGCCTTTTGTATACTCAGCTCATGCTCAGTGTGGAGAAGGTTTGATGTCTGGTATCAACGGAAACGCTCTTTTATTTGTTTCTTAAAACAACAACTTAAGAACCGATACTTCCAACAAGTGATTAGCTGTTTTGATAGTTCGCTCCAACCGCAGTGCTTTAACGACGCCAAACATTAAACGACGCCATGTCACTTACCCAAACCCTAACGTTTTACTGAAGGTGAAATAAGGTTTCAAGCGCATCACAGCAAAACAACTAAAACCAAGAATTTCCGTCACTATGCACTAAAGTGTGAAAGTCAAGACAAATTGCAAAACGCGTTATCAATATAGAAACTTTATTCACACACACTTGACAGGTGCAAGCTCCCTTCGCTACTCAGTCCATTCTGCATTGCCAATATTCTATTTCCAATATGTCGCCATGCATGCAAGTGAAACATTTTTCATTTACACCCTGATTTATTTCTGTGTTCATGTTGTTTGGCAGCTACAGTAGTCCTGTGTTGTCTCGTGCTCTCTGCTCAAACGTACGATGATCGGGATTCCAGAAAAAGAACGACCTCTGTTGCAGTGATCCTGCACATGATGCGGTGGAGTGGTGGTGCGAAATTTGTCAGAGTTTTGACCGAGGGACTCTTCGCAAAAGAGAATACTGAAATTAAACTGTTGAAATCACCAGCAGTCAAAAACAAACTCAATTGACGCATTCGACAGGTTTCGTGATAAACAAACAGTTTTGTGTTGCAGTTTTCCTTTCTCATATGAGACAGTTTTGACGTTTTTTTCCCCGAAAAAACAAGAAAGTTTGTGTCAATTCATCGAAATAACGGGGAGTCGTTAGTTCGTTGCAAATTACAGATGAATAGCGGAACAAATCCAAGGGAATTGCGTTTATGATAGCGAGGGAGTCGCTATAACCGGTTTTGAGAAAATAGGGAAGCTACTGTTAGTCTGTAGTTCGAATGCATCAAGTATTTTCTATTGGAATCGTTTTAGCAGGTCTAACCTACGTTTTCATTGGATAATCTAATAACGACAGACAGTGGTCAAATCAAATGTCTCCCTGTCAAAGTGAAGAACAGGCGCTTGTCACCTAACGGCGCACTTATTCAATGCATTTTTGACTACATCACTCCTTTTCATTGGTCAATGGTCATGATCATGTTTCCCGCAGCCAAAGTCATTGGCAAGAGTAATGAGGACAGCGCGATGTTGCACGCTGCCGGCAGCTCGACCAAAGTTAACTTCACAGGTTTCAGAAGCGAAGACAATAACTTACAAGCATCTGTGAAATGAAATTGATCAACTACCCAAAGAAAAGGACTTTATCAGTGCGTTCAGAGCTTTTTATCAATGATTGTCAAAGAAGCCTGATATGAAAAGAAGTCGTCTAATTTAACCATTATTCCCACGCCAGGAAGAAAATCGGAAACACAGGTTCATTCAAACGCTTGAAGCCCACATAACTAATCATTTAGTGACTTTTTCCTCGGGGAACAGCGAGATTTTTGACCGCAAAAGTCATTGACGAATCGGCAAATGAAACTCACTGTTTTCTCGGGAGCCAGACATTAAGTGTGTAACATTCAATAATACTGTCATTTTTTGCTTTCTTTTGTTTATGGTGTGTATTTGTGTAATAATTATATGAATTGATCCGATGACCAAAAAACATGGAAGAAACAATTTTTGTTTGTTGTACGTTTTGCAGTCGACACCGCTACTGTGACACTGTGAGAACCAATTTGCAGAGCAAAGGCGACTTAAAATTTAGCTTTCAAATATAGTGTTGATTTAGGGCATAAGTACAGAAATATTTTTTCAAAAAATCCAATTTGGTTTTTTAGTTTAGCTATATCACTACTGTTTCAATTAAGTGTCTCTCTCTTTACCACTTTTTGAATTTATCTTTTACAAAACAAATAATTTCTTGACTTCTTTTTTTAGATAAATGGTGGGTCATATAATCGTTTGTCGCATAGTTAGGAGATTCCTTCGATTCTCGTAACATGATCAGTCACCCATCGCAAGTAAGTTGCTCCGCACTTCGTCCGCTATCTAACAAGTAAAATATTCAATTGCTCCCGGGTGATTGTAAACTGAAGGGATACTAATCAGTATTGTAGTCGGTGGAAAGCAGGGCCTTAGCGGCAAAGCAGACAAATGATTCTCCCAAATGTTGAGCCAGAAGAAGTGTATTTTCGCATATTCAAAATTACAATTGAAAAAAAAAACTTGAACATTTCTTACTTTTTCGTTTTGCCTCCTTGTAACTGATTTGAAGTCTGGCTTTCGCCCTGGTGTTTGGCCCGACGGTAGATTTTTAAAAATGTTTGTTTATGACACTTTCATCATTTATGATGAAGAGGCATACAACAGAGCAAGCCTCCAAACCAAGCTTGCATCAAAAAACACAAAACAAGCCACGACGAAATGAAACGAAACGAAGATACAGGTATATGAAACAGAATAAAGCGTTTAAATGCAGCTATTATTATTGACGCTCTTGAATAGTTTCCTTATAGTCAAACAAGTGGCAGACGAATCCAAAAACATTGTCTTGATGGTAGAACGTCGTCACGTTCATACATATGTTAAAGCTTATCAATGTGACATCTAATAACATCTAAACCCACCACAATCCATGCCACCGCCTGCGAGATAATTTCAGTTTCTAGTCATGGCCACGCTGTTAGCGTTTTCATGAAAGGTTTACTTAAAAATATAGCTGTTCATAACCAAAGTGCTTTATTAAACGATTTTATGGTTTTGCATCGGTGGTTCAAATGTCCAGCTGAGCCCGCTCCTTAAAAGCCAATTAACACATCCAATTTTAGATTAGATTTCTGAGCCTCTGATTAAATTGTAAACATTTTTAGTAGTGTTATTCAAACAGTGAGCACTTTTCAAGTTAACAAATCCACAATTTGCTGTCTACAATTCAATTTTTGGGAAACGGAACTTAATGGTGAGTTAAAACTTAATCCTGGGTTAACGCTAATCGTTTTTTGAGGAACCGGTGCGACAACTTTATTACTCAAATTATAAAGCGCTTATCGCACTTCTCAGCAGGATTTTTTTTTGCTCTTTTGGTGAACACCGCTTTTACTTATACAAACCAAAGTTTCAGCATCATCCTTTCGGTTTCTCTCCTCGCACGAACTTTACGACTAGCAAAGATTGTATACATTTAAAAATCGGTATAGCCGTTTCAGACTTCTAAGTGAAAAGATATAGTTAAAGCTTTATTTGAAGATAGTTCAAGGACAAGTCATTAAGTGGATCTTTGCTTGCATCGATAGTTGTTTGAGCTCAAGTAAGAGTTAGAAGGTTAAACCAGTAAGATCTATGTAAATGGTTAGCGCAAAATGAAAGTTAGTTTTTCGTATATAATGAATAATCTTTGTGTCATGTTTTCCTTTCGGTTTTATAAAGAGAAGACAACTTATACGGTATAAATTGCAGAAACTCTCTTCACCGCCTTCTACACTTTTCTGATTTGTATTTGCTTCATTTTCAGAAATGAATTTGACTCCTTCCTCAAACGAATCTTCTGAGAAATGCAACCCATATGGAGCCGTTGATTCTGTCACCGCTCAAGTATTGCTGACAACAGGAGATGCTGTTCTTATTTTTCTCTCATTTGCTGGAAATGCGCTTGTTGTCGCTGTCTTCTACAAACGATATCACCAACTACGAACACCTGTCAACTATTTCATTGTCAACATGGCCGTGTCTGATCTTCTTGTACCTGTATTCGTGATACCAAGGCGTATCAAACAAATTTACGTTGGATGGTATCCGTGGCTGGTTGGAGGAATTTTCGGAGAGATAACATGCAAGTTTCTTCATTTCACCGACGAACTTTCTGTGACCGTTTCCTCGCAAAGTATGGTTTTTATTGCAGCCGAACGGTTCTGGGCCACTGTCTTCCCAATGAAGCCACCTTTAATCTCCAGAGAAACCTCACCGAGATGTATTTGTTTTACCTGGCTTTTTTCAATGACGTTCTTTTCTTATTATTTTTTCGTTCATAAGTTAGATTACAAAGACAATGTTTATACTTGCACCTATTCCTTACCGCAGATCTTCAATAATTGGAAAGATCTTTGGAGAGTCGACAGATTTAGCTTACTGGGTGTATTTGTCATCGTTCCGTTCATTTTAATGGCACTGTTTTACACAGGCATCATGGTTACCCTTCATCGTAAAAAGAAGAACACCTTCGAGATACCATCAGAAGAACAACAACGGCGAGCAAAGAACAACCGGAAAATTACTTTGATGCTGGTAACCGTAGTGGTCTTGTTCTTCGTCTCGTGGGCACCGTACTACATATATTTTTCCCTCCAGTATGGTCCGCTTGATTCAATGGCATCTTGCGAATTTAGAAAAAGGTTTTATTTGTGCGTTCGAAACTTCAACTTTATTTACACAGCCATCAATCCTTGGATTTACTACTTGTTTAACAAAACTTATCGCCTGGGATTCCGTGAAGTGTTGTGTTGTTCATGGTCATGTCTTCGAATCTGTCGACGAAAAAAAGTTGAGCCAAACAACAACGAACAAAATGTACAATGTCAAAATGACTCTCATATTGAAGTTTTGGGTCTTCGGGTTGTCCCCCCGAGAACAGAAAATATGACATCGACGCTATCTTAATCTAACCTTTGTCAAGGAGCCTGTTCGTAACTGTAACAATTGCTGATCAGTATAATCGTTCATCTTCTTTTGAAATTGTCCAGAAAAGCTAGAAAGGACTAAAATGAATTCCACACTATTTTTGATATAGTTTACGGCTGGCATAATATAGCAAAAATTCAACTTCAAGCCTCAAACAAACAAAGTCCACAAATAAAAAAGTTCTCGCTAAAAAGTGTGAATGTAGCATGTAAAGGACTTGCTGACCAAAACGTGTTTTTAACAAAATTTATAGTTGTCTTTATAGCTGGTAGCAACATACGTTCTTTGTAATTTTTAGATATTCCTTAAGTTTACAGAAACAGTATTTAGCAGATCACGCTCAAAAATTTAGAGATGGTCTTCATTTTATGTTTTTTTGAAATTATGTTAATTAGATAAAATGTAAACAACTGTGTCAGTAAAGATACCAAGTTTATAGTAACACTTGTATTAGGTGATCTATGAGAATACAATTTTAATCAAGAGCTTACAATTTTTCTAGGGATATGTTGATCTTGGTTTTGGTGGGTTTTGTTGTCCTACAACTTCGGACACACTTACGTAATGCCGTGTGTTACTTGATAATTTTATTTCTTGGCCACCGTAAAGATCAGTAACAACATTTGGTGATAACACCCTACGAGGATTTTTCACCAGCTGCTATAAATTATTTCCACACATTTTTAGCGTTAAGCTTTGCGTACAGTAATTTTTGTAAAGAATATCTCAATTTGGTAAAATTTTGTTTAAAGCCATCAAAAACTACTTAACAAGATTGTATGATCATGTAGTTTAGCAAATGTATCTTTAGCATTTTTGAGTTATGTTAACCTGAAATTATTATTCAATCAATATCCAAGAGTACATGTTTTAATAACTACTTGATTCGTTGCTCTATAATATATTACTGCTGCAGAGCAAATATAAATGATTTAAGTACACCACGTCCCATGATTATTTAGAATTCTGAAAGTTAGATCAAGCTTCCTCACGAATACAAAAACACTCTGAAAGCGAACTTGGATGACTAGCTTCATTGCAAAGTTGATTTGGGGGAATTGCGACAACCTTTAAGAAGTGGAGCCCTACATCCGATACTTGCTAACACAAGCAGATTTTTTTAAAACTACTTTGTTTTATTTGCACCATGCTACAAAACTGACAGCCCTACAAGCCAGAGAGATTTCCATTCACCTTACTGTTTGGCAACTACAAACACCGTTGGAGTGTATCTTATGATAATCAACTTAACACTATTATTTCGAGCTTCTTTCTAACGACGATACTTAATTTATCTGACTGTCGAGGAATGTAGGGAAAGTGATTTTTTGCGTTTCTCTCGTTGACGGCTTGCGTAATCGGCATTTCGACTTTGTAAGAGAAAATTACAGTACAAAATAGACTTTATTCGCCCCTTTTGGATACATTTTATAGGAATTGTTACATTTGTATATAGGTTATAAAGTAGTGGTGAGGCGGTTGTAAAGAAATCATAAGGCTTATTGGTTACAGCCGTCTCACTTGTGGATTATTTGATTATTTACAAAATGAAGATGGGCGTTTCACATACAGTTTAGGTTAAGGAGATCGATAAGTTTCTTTTGAAAGAGTTTAAGGAACATAGACTAGTAATTGATGATGGAAGTGAATTCCATAATTTTGGTCCTTGAAACAAGATTGTTTGCTTTTTTATGTTTGTGTGGCAGAAAAGCATTCTGTAGTGATTTGCAGTCCTAGTACTGCAAGCATTTACATCATTATTTGTTTGAAATATAGAGGAAAAGTGTGTGGGTAAAGTATTATTTCGATTATAACGGAACATAAACTTGCTATGTTGAGAGCTGCGATAGAGAAGAAATCCAGAACTTTAAGGTTGCGAAACAATGGGGCACTGTGAGCATGAATTTTCGCTCTCAAACCTCTCCTCTGGAGTAAAAATTTCCTATATTTAGAGTTTATGGATAAGAAGATGATCAGATTACATTGCAATTGGTAAGGTAAGGATAGACTAAGGCGTAATGAATGGAGAGTTTGGCTTCACCTGTTAGATAATATCGTGCTTTACAAATAGCACGAGAAGTTTCGGAAATTTTTGGAGCACACATATTGGACATGAGTTTTCCACGTGAGATTTTTGTCAAAAATAAAATTGTTTTTAACTTGAAACAGCAGTAATAATTGTGAACAAGCTTTCGATGTTTGCGTAGAAACATCGAAACGTTGTCCACAATTATTACAACTGCTAATGTTTTTATTTTGTAATGTTTTTCAAAATGTTATCGAATTGGAACTATCAAATAACTCTCAAATTCGTATGTATCATTTTGAATATTATGTTATCCATAATATTAAGACCAGATGCATGTTTCAAATTATTTCTTTTTATGAACCATTAGTTACGTACAAGTGCTGATTAACTTCTTGGTGAAAAACTTATTTTCAACTTCTTGTTAAGATAATGCGTTGGTCGCACTTAAGGCACACTTTTTTGTTCATACGAAACAAAAATGGAACATGTTTGCTAATTAAAAAAGAAACTTTTGTATGTGCAACCCTAACAGGTGTTAATTTAAGATAAGACAATAATAATCATAACATGATCTACTCGCTGCAAGCTCCGATAACTTGAAAGCTGTGGACACCTTAAAAACATTAAATTTTAACCCATTGTCAGTATTATTGCTACTGAACAATTGTGAAACACCGATTTTATATATTTTGATATATATTGTATTTAGAAATCGTGGAGCATACAACTGTTGACAGGTTTAGTAACCACGAGCCATCAGTTTTGTTGTCAACACTTTTCAATTCATCCCATACATAACATGAGGTGTGTTTGTTGCCTGCTGTGGGATCCCAGGCAACACTTTACAAAATGAGTTATGCATCGCGTTGGTTTGAATGAATAAAACAAAAAATACAATTATTTTAAAGGGGAAACTACTAAAACCAGCG
The DNA here is from genome assembly GCA_025403585.1 of Parazoanthus swiftii. Taxonomy (NCBI): domain Eukaryota; kingdom Metazoa; phylum Cnidaria; class Anthozoa; order Zoantharia; family Parazoanthidae; genus Parazoanthus; species Parazoanthus swiftii. The sequence goes on along the minus strand of JAOBYE010033679.1, from coordinate 5,371 downwards.
ACCACACGCTATGAAATCGTGTGGGTATAAACCATCGAAACAAAATTACATTTTTGGCCTGTATTATAGAGTTTCAACCGAACCAAGAAGGTGCTGGAAAGTAGATAACACGAAATAGGTTAAAGATTAATCAGGTTTTCGCCTTGATTCGACAATCGAAGTCAAGACTTCTTTTGTATAATTAATGCTCAATAACACAAGTGCATCTCCTTTTGTAATATTCAAGACAAGATTATTATCACAATTAGTCATCTAATTTGTTTCGTTTTCAGAAATGAAAGCTATGGCATTTAGGACTATATCTACGAACTTCTCTCGTTCTCCAAACGAATCGTCTGAGAGATGCGATCCTTACGGAATGGTCGAGTCTGCCAGGGATCAGGCATTGTTGATAACTGGTTACAGCACTCTTCTTTTCCTCTCCCTTACTGGAAATGCGCTTATTGTTGCTGTATTCTACAAACGGTATCACCAACTACGAACACCCGTCAACTATTTTATTGTGAACATGGCAGTTTCTGATCTCCTTGTTCCTCTATTTGTTATACCCAGGCGTATCAAACACATTTACTTTGGATGGATTCCATGGCTAGTCGGAGGAGTGTTGGGTGACATGTTATGCAAACTGCTCCATTTTGCTGAGGGAGTGTCCGTGACTGTTTCCTCACAAAGTATGGTTTTTATTGCAGTTGAAAGGTTCTGGGCCATTGTCTTTCCAATGAAGCCACCTTTAATCTCGAGACGAAATTCACCGAGATTTATTTGTTTTTCCTGGTTCTTTTCGATGGTATTCTTTTCTTATTATTTTTTTGCTCGAAAAGTAGTCCACAAAGGGAACATTTATACTTGCGTTTACACTTTACCTCAGGTTTTTGACAATTGGGAAGATCTTTGGAAATTGGATAGATTAAGTTTACTCATCATATTTGTTATCATTCCCTTTTTAATAATGTCGACATTTTACACGGCTATAATTGTCACCCTTCACCGTCAAGACAAAGCTGCCAGCCACTTATCATCAGAAGTACGACAACAGCGGACTGAGGAGAACCGAAAGGTCGCTGCAATGTTATTAACTGTTGTGTTTCTTTTCTTCATATCATGGACACCATACTATGTCTATTTCTTTCTCCGGTATTATCAACAAGGATCACTAATGTCTTGCAGTTCTACTAAACACTTATATTTGTCTACCCGATTCATGAACTATATTTACACAGGAATCAATCCTTTGGTATACTTTATGTTTAACTCAACGTATCGTCAAGGGTTCCGTGGCCTGTTTTGTTTTGACAAGACCTGTCTTCATGGCTGTCGACAGTCAAAAGTTGGCATTAGCCAGTGACTAAAGTGCACCATATCAAAACTATGTTCATAAAAAGGAAACATGACTTGCTGTCATTACCCCTGTTTTTTTTAGCCTTAGACAGTAAGCCTCAGTGGATTAAGGGGAACTATAAAACAATAAATAAAAGTTGCATTTAGTCTGTTTTTGAAAGTGAAACTGAATTTCAAATTTTGATTTTGAAGTTTTTTTGAAAATGAACTTTGAAGAAATGCTATAACTGAGATTGCTTAAGCTTCAGTTGATCCGCCATTTCCCCATTTTATACTTTTAACTTTCCAATCCTTTTGAAGGAATATGCTATAACATCAAATATTAACGAGCAAATTCGATGAAAGTTTCCTAGGTCTGGAGGTTTACCATTTGTGAAAAAGGCAAAGCGCTTTCACAGGGTCGAAGTTTACTTTAGTGTAGACAATAAGAGAGGGCGTTCACAGATCTGACCTTGGAGTACACAACAATTCCATTTCAAAGAAACAATATATTGTTTCCTGTACAGTGTCACGTACAAGAAATTTTTGCAAACTGCTGCCTTATCAAACTTTATGTGTAAAATCCTTCAGGTAGCCATTGAAGCCAAAAAATTGGATGGTTCTGAACATTTCAAGAACATTGTATGTTTTTGTACAGGTTATACGTGCTTAAAATGCTCTCTATGATTTGATTAAGAATTTTAGAAAAAGATCAATAATTTTTTTATAAAAACTAGCTAAGAAACTGTACTAGTATTTCTAATTGAATGTACAAGCGCCTTTCATCCACAATTATTCGTAGATCTTTCTCCACACATTAAAGGGCTGATACACGAGAAAAAAACAGCAAAGTGATACGTGAAAAGCTCTAGTAGTCTGCAGTCTATTGACACAAGTTCATTTTACCAAGAAAAATGTGTAAAAAAGAGAAAGCTGGGAAAAAGGTGTGTCGATCAAGGCTTTGCCATTTAACTTTACGCTTTAAACTGGTTCGAAGCTTTCGAGACGGAAAAGAAATTACTACACAAAGACCTATTTCCAATCCAGTGGTCGCACACTAAATGACAGTTCACCACGCGTTTTCTCGTGACAGCATAAGACATCATATTGGAATCAGCAACGTCATGACATGTACAGCAGTCACTACTATTGAAAAACTTTCAATTATATTCAAATAAACTATGAAAGAAGCTAGGCTAGCTCACAATATTTAATTTCTCTTTCACTCTCATGAATGCCAGTTGATGTATTGCTAAACTCGCATTACCTGTCTCTATACATTCACTCTTAACAGCTAAAATTTTGGAGAACTTTGCACCTTATCTTAGGATTAGATGAGGAATTCCTATATTCTAGTAACCAATCAAAATTTATATTCTTATACTGTAAGGATTATCATGTAATGTTTCACTTTGCACTTGGTGAGAAAGAAAGGACTAACAAACAAACTTTTAATGTCCTATCCAAAACTTTGGTTATTATCTTTTTCAACACTACGAGTTTCCAATGAATTTGAGACTCTTTCAAATCCACGAGTAAAATTAACAAAGGCAACTATTCCGTGACCTTCAACGCACGCAGAGGTTGTTTGGATGGTACAATATGACCGCACGCAACAGCCAATCACCTGAGGTGTTCAACGGTGGTCTGTCACGCAACAGCGGGTACCAACCCCAGCGGCGACCTAGAAGCGGATCATGGAGTGTCTGAAACCACCACAAGGCTTTTACTTTAAACTGCCAATATGTTAACTCGTAAAGGAACAGAACGGATACTGCAATTTTACAACTTCTACATGCAGATTTATGGGAAAAAGTAGTATATCCGGCAACTACTTCCTTTCGGCAAAAGTTAAAGTTATAAAAGAAATAAAAAAAGCAAAACAAAATACTAAACAAACAATAATCGAGTAATTTTTTGCAAAGAAAAGGAAACTTAACGATTCTAAGTATGTATTTTCTTTATGTTAAGATCTACCATTCCCTCCTTCGTGATCGTCATCTTCTCAAGGATTTCTGGCTAATTTTTAGGGATTCGTGGTCGTTGAATACGGGAACCATGCAGGGGGATCACATTTCAGATTAACCATTGCCTCTTAATTTGTTTTTTCTTAATGAAAATTATTCCTTCCTTAGTGCAGAATAAGAAGTGTTCATCCAATGTTGGGAAGGTTTCTCCAGAAAACGCTGCATGTTTGAAGAATATGAAATAGTGAATATAAATATCAAAGTTTTATTCCCCATAACAAAAATATACAGAAGATAAACGGAACAACAGGTGGTGACCACTCCAGACCTCAGTAAAAGTGCTCTCCATACCACTGAAATATTCAACGACATTCTGTCGCACAACAGTGGGGGCCACTTTAGCGGCGATGCACAAGTGTGTTATCAAAAGTCTTACTAAAGGTTTGCCTAAAAGCCTCTGTTTTGATCCTTTTTGGGTGTCAAAGGGACATTTCAGTTTCGCAGAAGTTAAGATGTGCTTTTTTGTAACAAAAACGCGAAGAGAGTAGGCTTTTTAAGTAACAAAAGTTTAGTGTACATAGAAAAAAGTAAGAAAAACAGAATCCAATGAAAGGTGTTGTGTAATTTGTTAAGAGGAATATATAAATCTACTATAGAAACCAAAAGGCCGAATAGCAAGTTTTTCTTCGCCACACGTTGTCGCCCAACAGTCAGGCGAGCTCTTTCCCTTCGAGACTGCAACAAGCGTCAATATATTTCTGGTTCAAATGTTCCCAGTGAGATTGCTCGCTGCGGACTCACAAAAGAAGCATCTGCTTTCAAAATGTGTCTCATTACCAACACGTTTCATTCAGACTGTTTTTATTGTTTATTCCTCTGCTATGTTTTCAACTCCATAATAGTTTGATTGAAAGAATAATACTCAACTTTTCCTTTCTTTAGAACTTTATGCTCCGCAAATGACATTTGAAACTAGCTACAATAGGAGTCAGTTTATGTGTACGATTAAATTGGTGTAAGTCTCTCAGTGGCTGCAAATGTAACAGTTCTTTTTCGTTAAAGATTGCCTTTAGAAGTAAACACGTATTAATTAACAATAAGCATTGTTTGACTGCATACATTTTCTTCTCTTCTTTGTGATGCGTCTTGACAGTAACATTTTCTTTTAGTGCATAAAAAAGCAGGATAAAAACTGTTATTTTTTGTTCGTTTATTACCAGATAATACACTTGAGATGACCGTGAGTGTGTCTACAAACTTCTCCATTCTTTGCTGAACGCATCATTTGATAGATGCGACTCACACGAAGTTGTTGAATACGCTACTGATCGGGCATTGAAGACCACGGGGTTTGCGGTTCTCATCTTTGGCTCCCTGTGAATATGGCCGTGTTTGTCTTCTACAAACGATATAACCAACTACGAACACCGTAAATTTTCTCATTGTGAATCTGGCCGTGTTTTCTCTCTGATGTCTTTGAAGAGGACATTTTGGACTAAACATGCATTTCGAAGTAATTTTTGAGTAACATGTACAAGCCTTAAATTTACAAGAAAGAATTATTACACACTCACCTGGATTACGCGCACAATGCTTTATTTAACAGTTTTCCTTATAATATTCATCTTTATATACAAATATAAGTATGTACAAGCTTGTACAACTGTACCGCTCCCGATCAAATTAAACGTTTTAAAGCCGAATCATGAGTGGTTACTTGACCCTCACATACGAAAATATATGTACATATACAGCAGTGGACTGTCTATTCTTGGTTTATGTATATAAGTACAAAATATTATAATTCCTTCCAATCGCACTGCAAAACTGCACCTGCATAATCGCTGACCAGCCATGGCAACGTTAGCTTCTCCAAAAGTAGTTATGTTAAAAGATTTAAACCCACACACATACACACATGCGTACACACACACATTTCTGCAAACACGCCCGCGCGCACACACACACACCTATATATATATATATATATATATATATATACATGCATACATCTGGCTGGATTTTCAAAAAGGTACTCTATTGAAATGGGACAAAATAGGCCTCGTTTTCTCTTAAAATCACCTTAC
>JAOBYE010033568.1:9620-22487 GCA_025403585.1 Parazoanthus swiftii | reverse complement strand
TTTGTGTGGAATGTATTCCCAGCGTCGTCTTTACCCAATCACTACACACTAGCAACAGGTCTGTATCCTTCAAGTCACGGAATTATATCAAATGCATTCTATGACTCAAAACTGGATGCCAGCTTTACCATGCGCACCAACGACTCGGTCTGGTTTGACAACGCTGAACCAATCTGGGTAACGAACCAAAAACAAGGCTACAAGAGTGGAAACTGTTTCTGGCCCGGCTATAACGTGAATATTAGTGGTTATTATCCAAGTTTTAGCACCAGAAACTCCGCTTACGAGCCGCCAGTTGATCCCAAGAATGTCTCAAATGTGATGCCGTGGCATGATAGAATTGATACCGTCTTGACGTGGCTGACCTCTCCAGACCCTCCAACGTTCGTGGTGGTGTATTTTGAGGAACCCGATGAAGTTTCTCACAAGTTTGGGCCGGATGCCCAACAGACAAAAGAGCAAATACAGCGTAATGACAACCTTATTGGTTATTTACTGACACGTTTGAAAGAGCACAAACTCCATGACAAAACTAACCTGATAATCACTGCAGACCATGGCCAGATAGGATTCAATGCAAGTGTATTCATTAATGTTGACCAGTATGTCAACCCTGATCTGTATGATTTCTGGCCAAGGGGCCGCAGTTCCATCATACCAATGATAAACCCCCGAAAAGGCAAAAATTTCACAGAAGTGGTGGAAAAGTTCCGTAATGCTGCTGTTGAGACTGGTGGAAAAATGAACGTTTTTGAAAGAAATGAAATACCAGAAAACCTTCACTTCAAATATAAAAATCGAGTGGGAGAGCTTCTTATAATCATGGAAGCACCGTGGAGATTCAATACTTCAAAATTTGTTCACAATAAGACCATGTTAGCAAATATCACAAAAGGAACTCATGGCTATAATACTTCCTGTAAAGGAATGAGACCATTTTTCATAGCACATGGACCATCCTTCAAACAGGGTCATCTAGGCCAACCCATCCATTCTGTGGATTTGTATCCACTGATTTGCCACTTGTTGGGAATCCAGCCAGCCCCTAATAATGGGTCACTGGATCGTGTAAAAGACCTGCTCCGTGAATCCACAAGGCAAACACTACCATTAGGAAGAATAATTATTGGTGGAGTTGTGGCTGCCTTAATTGTTGTGTGCGTCGGAGCACTTGTTTTATTCAAGTGGAGGAAATGGAAAGCTGAGAAATCTGGATCTGGTGGCCTAGAGTTGGAGACAGAATCATTTGCACCATTAATGTCAAACTTGAATTATGACTCTTCATAGAAGAGACGCTATGATCGCTGAAAGCTTTGCACAGAGAGAGTTAGTATAATATTTAATTGCATACCTTTCAGAACAACTGGGGATATTGCACAGGGTGTAAATGAAGGGCGTACAAATGACAGAAATTGGAGTGGATGAAAAAGTCTACAAAATTTAAATATGAACTTATTGACATGAAATTTGTCTTATTTCCGGAAAGCAAAAAAAATAATTTTGTAGGCTAGAAAAAATTCTTAGTTTGTACCCTGTATTTCATACCAGAGTAACTGGGATTTATTATTTAATATATAATTACATACTTAAGAATAGATGCATGCATAGTACAGTACATACAGTAGTTGTTTACACAGATGAGAGCATTCACCTACTTACCGTACATGTAAATAATTACATGCTTGTAAACATGTGAATGTAGCAGTTAATTTTCATTTCTTTAACAAGGTTACATCTTCTTTACTACTGCAAGTAGTCATTTTTCTAACTAGTTTATTTTTTCTTTTAAAGTATTAAATTAATTTCAATTAACAGGAAGAAAACTACATTTTCCACTCCCCTTTTGTTTCAAGTCAACCCTTTCCTCCTCACTCCCTTTTAGGCCCTTTCCACTCCTCCCCTGTATGGCACCATGATTTCTACATCCAGACATTCTACAAAGTTCAAAGTTCTGTAATCTAGTTAGAGAAAATTAACTGGTTAAAAAGTCAACTAGTTACAAAAAAACTTAATTGTAAGAAAAAATAACTACCAGTCAGTTAAAAATTAAGTTAACTGCTTTCACTTCCCCCTCCCTTTAGCACTTGCTGTGTAGGCTGCAGTGGATACCTTTACCTTCATACAAGAGTTCAAGTCTAAAGTTAGGGGTGCTGGACTGCAAACTAATAAAATGTCCATTCATGTACTTTTCATAGGAAAATCATTGACACGTCTACAGTTTGTGCTAAATTAATCAGACCACATCTAAAGGGGAAGGGGTGACAGTCTTTAGATTATGGCAGTTGAACTGAGTTTTCTATAGTGTACACAGAAACACATCTAGTACAGACAGTAAATAAACAATTTTGCTGCTCACAGAATCATTACAAAGAAACATTTTAAAAAATGTCAGTTTGACTTGGATTTACTGTATACATGAGTATACTGAGTATAATATGAGATATGACAAGAATTTAAAATAGAGACAAAATTATGATCAGTAATATGCTGCAAACTTATATTATTCAAACGTTACCAAGGTTTGCTTGTACCTTGTAAAACACAAGTTTTGTTTTATCAATAAATATTAAGATAATGCTTTACAAAGCTTCAGTTTACACATCAGTTTTGGTGTCTTAGACTTACGTAGACAAATAGCTTGCTACATACCGTAAAATTGGTCAGATGTTGAAGGGTCAGCTTTTAAAGCTTCAGGACATTCAATATTGAATGTCAGTTTTGAGTTCCCAACTTAGTGAGTTCCACAGCTTAGTAGACACCTAGCATGGGACTCAGTCCCATTCGTGGCTAACCCTTTTGGCATTGTAATGTATGTTGTATAATATGTGTTTGTTGCTTGTTACTGTAACTGTGTAAGCCCAAATAAAGTTGTTAAAAAAAAATTAACAGAAGACCACTGTCTGACAATGAAAAATTCTAACTGATTACGGGATCAAGTGTTTCTTTTAGGAAAACTGTATGTTGCCATGCAGGGCCGTAGCAAGGGGTAGGGCCGGGGGGGCCCATGCCCCCCCAGTTTTTTCCCCAGCAAATGTGTCAAATGTATCAAGCTCAGAAAATTGCTCCAAGTTTGAGAAAAACTTGTCATATTTTACTAGTTTTAGACACTCTTTGTTTCAAATGGCATTTAAAACCCAGGAAACACATTTTTAGACAAACTAATTTTCAAAATTTCCCAGGGGACCATACCCCCGGACTCCCCTAGAAGGCTCACACCTTCAGCTCTCAGCAGTGCCTCCCCCCAGTTTTCCAAGGCTTGCTACGGCCCTGCCATGTATACAATCATGTAAGTCAACCCCATGTATAAGTTGACCCTATCTTTGGAGCCAAAAACAGCAAGTTTTAGATTTGTCATGTTCAAGCTGGCAACCCTCATATTTTTATTATGAATCTTCACTCCAGCAATGAGAGGGCCCAGAGTATCTTGTCTACATGCAGCCATTTGAAAACAGCTCATATTAATTTTGTACACTGTGAACCAGAGTGACCAAGGGAACTGCTGCAGGATGACTGGGGTACTTCAAGACACTAAACTGAGAGTTTAGAAACGGTACTGCAGCACTGACTTTGATTTAGAATTGTTCATACAAATAGATCATGGCCATAAACACTGAATCAAATGTATGCTGCCAAGTTATAATATCTTAGTACTGTTTTGTTTGTCTTTCTCTTTTTTGTCTTAAGTACAATCTTAAAAGAAAGTTCAGTGTTCCTTAACATTAATAATTACTCATAATGGAGTAAACATCAACCAAGAGTTAAAAACTTTCACAACAGTGGAAGATGCAAAGCAGCAATAGTCAGTTGTTTGTGCACTGTGTCAACATAAAAAGCACTTACTGTACATGTATGGTAACTTGCTTCAAGTACTTATTATGTAATTGCCTGTTCTAAGCGCTTTTATTAATATAAGAAGTGTGGTAAGATATTTTTCAGTTTCTGATCCATGTGTAAGTTGAGTGTGATTTGGCGGTAAATTATTGGTGCTGAAGGGTCGACTAAAACATGGCAAAATACAGTATGCAAGTATTGTGCTATTTCAAACACTTTACAATACATTTAATATTATATTTACAATGATTAGAAGAGTTACCAGCACTGTAACAGCATGTCACATGTTTAACATGACATGTATGCACCAGCAGTTACATAATGCCAACTGATATTGAAAAATTTAAGCTGAAATAGCTTGAATATACAAATGAAGTTTAATCCTTTCAATCTTGCAAGTTTCAGTTCAACTCCCTTGCCTGCATGTACTGATAGTTCTAAACAGACAACAGGTATTTAATCCTGCAACTTGAGATCTGGGTCTTTGTAGCCATAACACATTTCCCATTTCGAATTGTAGATGCAATGACCAAGATTTTCAATACAAAATTGTTTGCTTAATTGAGCGAACACAAAACCCCACGACCTCATGCAACTAATACTTACTAGAGGGGGCATCAAATATTTCAGACCGAACCACATCTTGGAAATTACCAAAAACACACTGGGAACATTATTATGAATGCCTGAGTCACGCTGCGAGTTAGAGTATACCACTTCATCAACATTGTTTTTCCTTTGATATTATTTTTTTGTAAAAAATTTTTGTTCAAACAAAAATTCAACCACATTTACAAATTTTCAAGGAGTTTTTCAAACAACTTATTCAAGGACTGTTCTGTTTTTTAAGGCCTGTGCAAATCATGGTGTACGTAAAAAAACCCTTGCTTTACCAATGTGACTATTTGACAGGTAACATAGAAAATGGAAAGCCAGAAGTGTCAAACAGGGATGCCTGAATTTAAACCTAAAATTCTGTAAAGAGGTGACATAAAAAATGGTGTCGGTGTTCCAAACAGGTGTATTTTACTTTAGAATGTTTGCAAGAATGCTGAAGAACAGACAGGCCATATCCTCTTCCCCAGATTTACCAAATTACGAACTATACTAGGTACAAATTTAAAACTTTTCATCAGTCCTATAAATTTCTTTCTTTACTAAGAATCTGTATCACATTTTCTATATAACTTGGAAAGAAAAAATGTGCTGTTTCTAGGTAGGTTAGAAAGTACGGGTAATAGATCTGTCGTCTTCTATGACTACCGCCTTTAATGATGGCAAGTGCACAATCATCAGCAGGATACCAGGTCACCTGACTGGTTCCTGTGCCGTGGGTTCTCTTTCGAGCATTTGGTGTGTCAACAGGTCCTATGACACAAAGTGTAACTGAAACATTGTGATGGCCTTCTAGATGTAAGTCTTGTCTCATAGAGCCAAAGAAACCATGAAGAGCATGCTTGGTAGCACTGTAAGGAGCGACCCTTGGAGCTGGCACAACACCAACGAAGGATGATGCAACAATGATGCTTCCACCACTTTTTTGCAGTTCTGTAAGGCACAGGGTTGCAATGTTGATGTAGCTGATGGTGTTGACAGCAAAGTGATTTGGAACTTTTGTTAGATCACTCCCAGCTGTCCACCTTTCATAATATCCGAGGATATGGTTAAGAACCACAAAGTCAACTCCTGACAGCAACTGTACTGCCTCCTGGCCAGGAAGAGAATAACAATGTAAAATGGAGAGATTAACACTTTTTAAGTTTTTTTTTGTTACATGTTAAAACATGTACATGTATAGAGACCCAATTGCAATATTGAACAAACCAAACAGCAAAAAGCATGTGCATACAAAGAGAAATGAGAAGTTGACCTAATATAAGATGGAGGATTAGTACATCTCCCCCTCCTCCTCATAAGCAGGAATAGGTGGGAAAATACCATAGAGTAAAAAATTAAAGCTAGGAAAACCGATTTGTTTTCGCTAACACCCCGTCCCTCTCAGAAAGGGGGGTATGGGGGGTGGGGTGGGTTGTTGCAACCTGCACCCCCAACTTTTTTCACGGCAAAGTTTTTTGAAAACTTTCTTCATAAATAAATGGGTATGTAGATTAAGGGTGGGCAGTAGGAACGAAAGCGGTCAATCTTGAACAAAATGTTAAAGCGACACAAGGAAAATTGATCATTTGTTGCATTGATCAGCAGACAGCACCCCTCCTGAGAGACAGCGGGTTATATACAAATTTGGAAATTTTGAAGTTCGTCAAAGACTTGTATGCAACGCGAAGCTCACCTTGACCATGACTTGAGCAGCTTCCAGGGTGGACAGATCAGCGACAACATAATCAGCCTGTTGTGCTCCGAGCTCAAGACATCGTGCAGCTACTTTTTGAAGAACTTCTTTTCTCCTTGCAACCAAAACGAGTTTTGCACCAAAGCGCGCGTACTGGTAAGCGATAGATTCACCGATCCCTGTGCTAGCACCACAGAGAAGGACTCTTTTGCCACGTACTGTTTCCCAATCAAAATCATCTCTTTCGTACCAGGCAACCAGCAGTGCTATGATTGCGATTGGTACGGCAAAGTAGAAAAATCGACCCATAATTTTCACAGCAACCTGAAAATTACGCTCCTGCTCCTGCGTGATTAAGGTACAGCGGTTTTGACTAAAGCGAGAGAAATACTGGGCTCTAGTTAGCAACGCCGTCCTTAACAACAGATCGATAGCAAAACCGACTGCCATATTTACATTTAGCTTGGTTGAACACTGCTCATACTAGCAAAATTTACGCTTAAACAAGATCAGAAAATGTATGAAGACGAAGAAGAACAAGAAGAGGGCCCTAAGAGCTCGTTTTCGACGTATTTGGCTGAAGGCGACGTGTTGTTTAAGCAAGGAGCGTATAAGAAAGCTCTTGAAAGTTATTCTCTGGTGAGTTCATCAAACTGCTGGTAGTCCTGTAAAGAAACGACTCAGAAACTGTTTGATTAAACTTAAAAGAAGACAAGCTCAAAACCACAAGAGCAACATATTACTTTACAAAACTATAAGTAAAAGGTGATAAGTCTCAATTGTAGTTCAAAACACTGTTACCCTAGGATTTATAGATATATAATATAGATATTCAAAGCAGAGAGAGGTCTGTCTGTCTGTCTTTCTTTGTGTGCGTGTAACTCTCTTTCTATTTCTCTTTCACTTAAAACTGGAGATATGTCTTTAGGCTTATTTTGTTCACTGCATTGTTTTCTCACTTAAAATATTTATATGGGTTTCAGATTTTATATATTTATTTTCTGTTACTTTTTCTTCAGTTCTTATGTTAATTGTACATAAGACCTCCCTGAAAACCACTTTAGCAAATGAAGTACATTATTATTGTTGCTATTTTTATTATTATTATTTTTATTGTGGTGATGATGATGGTGACGGTGATGATGATGATGTCACATTTGGCCCTAATTATAGTAGGTCCTAAATGTTCAGTGGATAAAACTTTTTTCTTTAATAGGCACTTGAACTGAAGCCAACAGACAAGTTTTGTTTGGTTGCAAGGTCAAAGTGTCATTTACAGCTTGGGGACTCTGAGTCAGCCTTGCAAGATGCGGAGGCGGCACTTGAAGAAGACAAGGAATTCACTAGGGTAATTAAGACTGTATAACATTCTCACCAGTCAGCTGAAAAGGAAACTGTTATACATGTGCTAGTTATAGTGTACAAATGTCAGTCACTGTCGACAGTGGTTCTTTCACAGAAAGTTTTGTGAGTGGGTAACAACTAACTATATGGCAGGGTGCAAATTAATTAGCCTATAAATGACAAAAGTAGGACAAAACTTCAGATTTGTAAGTTAATAACTAAGCAACCTAAAACCTTCAAATAAGAATTTATACAGAAGTATTTTTTTCTCCCAAAGTGAAAGTCAAAGTTTATAAGCCAGATAAAATCCTGAATTTGCACCCTGCATGACACAGGATTATCAGTTTAGATATCAACATCTTACCAAATCATACATGTGTCATATATGCATTGAGTCTCAATGCTTGGACCTCTTACTTTGAAAATCACTGTCTTTACCACTATACATTGCCGCTCTACCACTTTACATTGGAAAAGAACAAATTTTAGTTTGTTATAACTATATTACAAGCTTAACAAACTAGTTAAAAACATTTTCACCTAGTTCAAAATCATTTTAACAGTCATAGAATTCTAGCTGAAACTATTTTGATTCACTTATCTTAAATTGAATTGACCTAGTTTAAAATCATTTTTAAACTATTTTTTTAAACTGCAACACGTATGCACATATACTACCAGTTCTTGAATGTACATTATTTTGAAGACTGGTAACTGGTTTGAGTTCTCAAAGAAGAATATTTTTCATGTCCCAGGGTTTATACCAAAAAGCTGAAGCACTCTATGCAGTAGGAGACTTTGAGCTTGCATTGGTCTTCTATCATCGTGGGAAAAAACTCCGACCAGAGCTTGATGAATTTAGACTTGGAATACAAAAAGCTCAAGAGGCTATTGACAACTCGATAGGAGGTAAATATCACATATGATAATGTGTTATAATTATTTTGATTTGAGACTGCAAATGCTACTCAGGTATACGAGAATGAAGAGGACAGTTACATGCTTGTGCACAAGATGTAGGTGTGAAGTGTACAAGAACCAGGAGACCAAATAGGTGGGAAGTGGGATAAATAGAAGGAAGTAAAGTCTGTTTCTGGCAATACTTTATTTCACTTTGGGTTAATAGGAGCAGATCTGAAAGCTTAAGGGGCAGTATTTTCTGCAGATATTACTTGATTGATCCTGCTTTGTTTTGTATGATCTGATGATGTTTCACAGATGATTACATACTCTGGACACTGAAATAAATACACTGTACTGACTGATTAGAATTGTGCTGCTGATTCAAATTAGTCACAAAATAAATAAATACAAAAGTTAATTTATGATTTTTCAATTGAAGCTTTCTGTTTACTTTGCCAAATCCAAAGTTAATCTACTGTAATGTCACCCAGACCAGATTTTAACTAAGTTTGTTTCCACAGAGGCAGCAAATGTCAAGCTGGAGAATAAAGGAGATTTGTCATTTTTCTCAAAGCAGGATGAAATGGTAGTGTATATATTAATTTATTCAATTTTATGTCAACACCAATGATTATTTGAGCATTAAATGTGTCATTCTATTATTCTTTTCCTCAAAAACAGTTTTCATTGGTCATGACCATTATGTACTCTTTATTAATTTTAGAAAAAGCCCAAAGGATATAGCAAGCCAAAGGCTCAAGTGACGAGAACTCAGCAACAACAAGCAAACAGGGGGAAACATACCGAGAACTTTGACGCTGATCAGAAAACAATCAAACAAGTAAGTGTTGTAAATTAGAGTTTATATCATCATTGTATTAGAAGTGTCTAGATACAGAGGTATCTAAAGGTGTCCAGGCATATCTTCAGGTGTCTAGAAGTGTCTAGATACAGAGGTATCTAAATTAGGTGTCCAGAGATATCTTCAGGTGTTTAGAAGTGTCCAGGTAAAGACTGAGGTATCTAAAGGTGTCCAGGCATATCTTCTGGTGTTTAGAAGTGTCCAGATACAGAGGTATCTAAAGGTATTCAGGGGTATCTTCAGGTGTCTAGAAACAGAGGTATCTAAAGGTGTTCAGGGGTATCTTCAGGTGTCTAGAAACAGAGGTATCTAAAGGTGTCCAGGGGGCATCTTCAGGTATCTAGAAGTGTCCAGATACAGAGATACCTTAAGGTGTCTGAATACAGAGGTATCTAAAGGTGTCCAGAGATATCTTAAGGTGTCTAAAGACAGAGTTATCTAAAGGTGTCCAGAGATATCTTCAGGTGTCTAAATACAGAATTATCTAAAGGTGTCCAGAGATATCTTCAGGTGTCTAGAAGTGTCTAGATACAGAGGTATCTAAAGGTGTCCTGAGGTATCTTCAGGTGTCTAGATACAGAGGTATCTAAAGGTGTTCAGGGGTATCTTCAGGTGTCTAGAAACAGAGGTATCTAAAGGTGTTCAGGCATATCTTCAGGTGTCTAGAAGTGTCCAGATACAGAGATATCTTAAGGTGTCCAGGGGATATGTAAAGGTTTCTAGAAATGTCTAGATACAGAGGTATCTAAAGGTGGCCAGGGGTATCTTCAGGTGCCTAGAAGTGTCCAGATACAGAGATATCTTAAGGTGTCCAGGGGGTATGTAAAGGTGTATAGAAATGTCTAGATACAGAGGTATCTAAAGCTGTCCAGGGGGTATCTAAAGGTGTCTAGAAGTGTCTAGATACAGAGGTATCTAAAGTTGTCCTGAGGTATCTTCAGGTGTCTAGATACAGAGGTATCTAAAGCTGTCCAGGGGTATCTGAAGGTGTCTAGATACAGAGGTATCTAAAGGTGTTCAGGGGTATCTTCGGGGGTCTAGAAACAGAGTTATCTAAAGGTGTCCAGGGGGTATCTTCAGGTGTCTAGAAGTGTCCAAATACAGAGATATCTTAAGGTGTCCATGGGGTTGTCTAAAGGTGTCTAGAAATGTCTAGATACAGAGATATCTAAAGGTGGCCAGGGGGTATCTTCAGGTGCCTAGAAGTGTCCAGATACAGAGGTATCTATAGATGTCCTGAGATATCTTCAGGTGTCTAGATACAGAGGTATCTAAAGGTGTCCAGATATAACTTCAAGGTGTCTAGAAGTGTCTAGATACAGACTGAGGTGTATAAAGGTGTCCAGAGATATCTTCAGATTTCTAGAAGTGCCTTGCTACAGAGGTATCTAAAGGTGTCCAGATATATCTCCAGATACTGAGGTACTTTTAGACACCTGGAGATATATATCTTAAGGTGTCCAGGCATATCTTCAGGTGTCTAGAAGTGTCTAGATACAAAGGTATCTAAAGGTGTCCAGGCATATCTTCAGGTGTCTAAATACAGAGATATCTAAAGGTGTCCAGAGATATCTTCAGGTGTCTAGAAGTGTCTAGATACAGACTGAGGTAGCTAAAGGTGTCAGGACTGAGGTATCTTCAGGTGTCTAGACAATTTTAGGTTTATTGTAGGTCCATTTTGGAAGTGGGAGAGAGGGGTGGGGGTGTAGGTTAAAAGAAAATTGTTTTGTGTTATCCTAGAGTTAAAATAAGAGTCATGTATTTTAAATATTGTTAAAATTAATGTGTATTAATCATTTTTCAATTTTTTAAACAATAACAACAACCCTGAAGTTTTGCTGAATTTGGTTCTGGTTTTCTGTTTGCAGTTGTTAGGCGACCTGTATAAAGACAGAGAATATTTGGCAAAACTGTTGGATGATGAAGGTACTCAGCTCACTCTATACCTGGATATTGATTTTTCTTTAGTCTTTTCTGGGCTCCCTAAGTTTTTCCCTAACAAAAGTGTCAAGTTCAGCAAATTGCCCAAAGTCTGAGAAAAATGGGAAATGTTTTACTAGTTTTAGACACTGGTTTTATTTCAAATGGCATTTAAAACCCAGGAAATACATTTTCAGACAAACCAATTTTCAAAATTTCCCGGGGGAGCATGCCCTTTTACCCTTTGACTCAGTTGTAATGACTTATATATTTTTTATTTATTTTCAGTGCTTGGCTAACAAATTTAATAGAAGCAAAATCGGTAAATTTAAAAACAAACAATTGATTTGATAAATCACAAGTTTGATCTTTTCTCACGATGTTTCAGCTTTTGTACATGTCCGAGCATCGCAACGATCTGGAGAGATCCAACGACTTGCAGTTGATGGCATAAATTACTTGAATACCAGAACAGAATTCTGGAGGCAACAGAAACCGATTAACACTCGCAAGAAAGAAAAAAATAAACCAAAAAAGGCACAGAAACAAAAACCTGCGGACACAACCAAGTTCATACTGAGATCATTAGAGGAAATCGACCAATCTCTGGCAGAGGGTGATGCCGAGAGTAGCCTCAAACAAGCCCAGTCCACACTCAGGACCGTCCAATCCTTGGATAAGGACAGCGTTCCAAATAAGGAAGATGTTCTCGGGAATCTTCACTCGTGTATTGGTAATGCTTATTTGGAAATGGACGAAGACAAGAAAGCATTGGAACATCACCAAAAAGACTTGAAACTTGCTGAAAAAACGTGAGTTGCTGACTATATCATCCATCTATCTAGTCCGGTCAACGGTCAATGTCCGTCCAAAGTGAGGGAAGTGCCAGTCAAACTTTGGACGTGACGTCATGTTGACCATTCAAAACCTTGGTATATTCTAGCTAAATTTTATTGGCCGGCCATTTAACCGGTGAGTAGCAAGCTGTTAGGTAAGCCCTCATATTTGATCTGATTTTGTATCTCAGGGATAATAAAGATGGCCGCTCACGCGCACTTGATAACCTTGGGCGGGTGCATGCAAAAATGGGTGAATATGGCGCCGCTATTGATTCTTGGATGAACAAGTTACCGCTCAGTAAGACGCCACTGGAGAGCACCTGGCTTTACCACGAGATTGGCAGGTGTCACTTAGAGTTAAAGAACTACCAAGATGCCAAAGAGTTTGGTCAGAAGTCACTTGCTGCCGCACAGGAGGCAGAAGACCAAGTCTGGCAGCTGAATGCCACTGTCCTCGTCTCACAAGCCGAAGGTACCTTTAATAATGTCTTTCTCGCACATATATCTATATGTTTATCCAGTCACGACAAGCTTTTTAAAAAAACTCCAGCCCCTCCGACTTCGGCTAAATATCTGCAGTCTGCCAGTTATAAGGGCTCAAAATGGTCGTATTTTAAAACAAAGGTTTTATCTCATTGTCCAGTAAAACTTGGTGATCTTCAAGATGCGTTACAGTCCTTTGAACAAGCTCTGGAGCTAGCCAAGGTGTTGGGGGATGAAGCAGCCGAGAGTGCGATATCGAAGGCCATAAGGGACATCAATGACAGACTGGCTCAAGGTAGATAATATGATAGTAATTTACCTTTAGGTAAAAATACTAATAACAATGTCTCTATCATATTAACTAAAACGTTTACACATGAAGTTACAAAATTGAA
>JAOBYE010033457.1:0-10927 GCA_025403585.1 Parazoanthus swiftii | reverse complement strand
CTTTCACGTAATTAGTTTCTAAGTTATCAAATTCTAGGGAAAATAAACGTACGGGAGCAACTATAAAAAAATATTTTATTGTAAAGCTGGGTACACAATCACTTTCGGGTTTTTTTAACTCATCATTTTGGTCGAGCGGTATTGGAATTACAGAAAAGAAGAAAATTCCCATCTTTTCCTTTCCCTCACCGGTTCAAATCAGTGCCTTGGCCGGCTCCCCTGCATATGCAATTAATTACTGGTCAGTAGCAACTATTCTTCGTCAGTGCGAGCAGCTTTGACGTCACAAACAGTTTTAATTGTGTTCCAGTACGTCACTAGCTCGTTCAACTACGTTTGTTGGTGAAGTACCGGCTACTCGGACGAGCAAAGAGGCGCGAACAATTTTGAAGTAGGATATAAACCAAATACAAATTATATGTATGACACCCGAATGGAGATTTTTTTGAAGGAATTGTAAACATCGGGAAGTTCGAAATTTGCAAATTGTTAACGAAGGCTAATATTAAGAAATTTTCGGAATTTCAGTGTTCATACAAAATTGATAGAACTGCAACCACAAATGCTTATACACACTGACCGAAACTGTCGGATTTTCACACAAAATCACCGGAAGAATAAAGCTTTGGTGTCATTTTCAACTAGCCGGATTTTCGTTAGATCACTACCGTTTTGTGTACTGTTGTTGGCCTATGGCCATTTCGCATTTGTAAAAAACAGCTGTGTTACCCTTAGCGATAGCCAAATACATTAAATGCGTTTCTTAACCTTTGTCGTTCTTTCCTGTGAATGCAATTTATTATTTATTGCAAAAATACTTTGTAAAGGAGGCACCGAAAAACTAAAAAGCAGGCAGCCGCAACGGCTGTGTGGAGCTTGTCAATCAAGCGGAAATGCGATGTGGTGTTTTCTCCCCGAAGGCCAATACACAATAAATCACGTGACTGTGTTGTCGCCCACATTGTTAGGAAAATACATTTCCCGTCGGCGGCGAGACTCGAGTAAGTTACTCTTTCGATGGAAATTGCCAGTTTCTTCAAAACACGCCGAGGTTTTTGGCAATATGACTCGATGGTGAAGGAAATTTGACATGAGCGGAGAGGGAATTCGACGAGGCATCACTTTTCAGTGCGGCCTGGCACGCGAAAGCTACGGCTTTGAAGGCAAGGACTTGACAGCACTGAAAGAGCTTGCATGCTCATTTCTCGAACAGAAGGTACGATTATTTAGGTAGTGAAACTTGCGGAAATAGAGTTCTATTTCCTACTAAAAGGCCACGTGAGCAGCCAGTGAGCAATATTTGACTGGTTAAAATGGTTTGTTCTTTTCGTTTCCCTAAATACAGGCTGGAGGTTGAAACGATTTGGTTGTCTCATCAAGCTTGTGTTTCTTTCTATCCATGAAACCGACATCAATCTTAACGATCAAGTTGCCGAACGACTTTTTTCATGATGTATAGATTTATTTTATTCAATTTCATCACCTGTGCACGGTGAGAAATAATGGACACAGAAACTTCTGCACAAGGTGACTAAACGGGCTATTGGTTGATATTCGATCGTGGTTACACGGTGTTCGCAGATGATTTTCTCATTGATATTCGCCGCAAGTACTGCATATATCGTTCATATCAATTTTGCGCGTGCTATGCCTTCAGCCAAGGTTGAAGGTTGTATAAACGAACTGCTGCTTTATGTTGCAAATTTATGTAGCTGGGGCAGATGACTTATCGTTGAGTTCCGTTCCAGCGAATAATAGTGGAATTATTTCTCTGCCGGTTGGTTCCAGGTTAAGTGTGGCCTTTTGACAATCTGTCAATGTTTCCTTGTAATAACAGGACTATATAAAATATGTTAAGCTGAAAAGTTACTCGGTAAATCGAATGGTTTTCCGCTGCTCTTGCAGTACTTGTTTAGTTCACACTAATATTATGCTGCTTAGAAGTGTTCTCAGCGACTTGGTTGCTTGCATTATTTTTGATTGCTTCGAATACGACAGTTCACTGGCGATATAATTACGATAAATTCATTGTCTGAATAATATTTTCCGTGATGAACTATTTCTTATTTCACCGGTTGAAGATTTACATAAATATAAGGTAACCAGGAACACCAGGCATATTTCCGGGCAACTGAGAAAACTAGCGCCTTTGATCCATCAGATATTTGAAATACACTACTCGTTAGAAAACTTTTACTTTTCCTTTCAAACAACAATTTTTTAAAAACTAAGAAATTGATGTTATAAATATGTTAACAGGTAAAATGGATCTTTATGCATATTGTTTATACGTCGAGTCATAATTTATGTTCTCCATATTAACGAATGTTGAAATGTTTTGGTATTTCAATCTTGAGGAGTTTCAGTTTGCAGGTGTAAAGTGTAGAGTTAACAGGCGAAAGATCATCACTTGTCATATTCGATTCACAGAAACTGAATTGCAATTGTTTACAATTTAAAAATGCATCGATTGTCAACTAAGTTACATGTATATAGTTTCACGCATGATGCACTAAAACAGTAAAAGGCATTATTTCCTTATTCAACATCGTTGTCTTTTTCTAGTCACTTAACTTCCGGTTTTGTTTCTTGAAAAATGCAAATGATGAAATTATCTTTGAACTGCATGTTTCTGTTTACTTATAAAACACTTTTTTGAACAGAATATGCCAAAATTGTCAACTCGTACAACACAAGGTACCTGTATGCCTCACAAAACCATCTACATAAGTCTAGATTTAGAACCAACACGGGGAACCAGACAATAAGAGCAATGACAACAAATATCTGGCAAAATGTTTCCTCTGCCCTCAAAGAGCTAAATACTTCAAGTCACATTTGGCTAAAACGTGAAACAATATGTTCTTAAATTCGGTATACATTTATGTTCTTCATACAGGATTTCTTAAATTGTAATTTTTTTTTATGCTAGGCACTAGCCTTTATTGTTTTTTTTAACTTGCTTTTCTGTGTGTTCGTTTGTGAGTGAGGGCTACAAAATCACCCAAAACTCTACAAGCCTGCAGGCCTCTAACTAGAAAGCCTTACAGTTTATTTAGGCCCTAGCATCTCCATTATAAAAACTATATTTTTTCCTACCTGCTTCTTTTAGATCAAAGAATATCATAAGAATAAAACATAGTGCCATTTCCCTAATTTTGTAAAATTAATTTTGTAGAAGGAAACTCGAATAAAGTTGTTGTTGTTAATGTGAGGCAATGACTCACAACAGGCAATCAAGATTGTATGTCCACAGCTCCACCCAGTGCACAAGCACAAGGAATAAAACTGGGTTTGAAACGGGTTGAACCAGTTACAGTTTGACTCATCCAAGAAAGCTTGCACATGCATCAACTTAATTAATGCTGACTTCAGATTTTATAGAACTGAGTCGCATGAGCCAACAATAGTACTTGACATAAAAAACTTTTATCAGTTCTTCATAAATACAAACTTTGAAATATTTTGGTATTTCAATTTGGAAAACTTGCAGTTATAAAGTATTTGGATAAATGCTTCAAGTAAAGTCAAAGAGCTAATTCAACCGAAAATTGCCTGCTAAAATGAAAGAGAATCATGTGTAATGGCAAAAATGAAGAAAATCTGAGCAATCTTGATACAATCTCAATACAAATTACAAATACAAGTTTATTGATCATGGCCCTTGAGTATTTTGTGGTGTTGCCCAATTTTTTTTTTACTTGGCTTAAATATACTGATATCTTGCTCAATTCAAGGCCATAGCAAGTAAGACAGGAAAAAGGACAAGGGCATAATTCACCAAAACAAAAATAGTCACGATTGATTAAGTGACCAGGAGTAATACCATGAATTAGCCTTGGAGGTGTAATCAGCTATAACTTACAAACAAGGTTTATTTGAACACCTCAGAGACTTGCCACTTCTAAACCCTTTAATCAAAAAATGTGTCTCTAGACATAAATTGGGGTGTCCGAAAAAGTTAATATGTCTGCTGTCGTCAGTTTTTGTGTCACAAACTTGCCAATGTCCCCTTGTGTTCTGGAATGGTTAGATCTTTGCAATGTTACCAAAACAAAATCTCTCAGACTAGATTTGCTAGAGCTGGGCGGAAAATTTTTCACAAAAAATCAAGGGAAACAGTACTTACTGTGCTGACCAAGTACAGTACATGTAGCTATTCTCTCCGGCTCTTGAAATTGTGAGCCTTAACTGTCTAAGCTACATCAAAATCTTTTACATCAAAGGTACACGTAAGAGCAAATAGAGGCTTGATGAATACCACAGAGAGAACATAATAATAATAATAATAATAATAATAATAATGATAATAATAATAATAATAATAATAATAAAGACTTTATTATAGCATTTCCACAAAACTAGTGGCTCTTCATCTCTAAATCCTAAACTAATCCTAAGCTAAAATTTACAGTATAAAACCTAGCTATTTACAGAACAGGAAAGGCAGAGTGAAAGCAGCACAATCGAACAAGTAGAGCACCTCGTGGCCATTGCAAGTCACATTTACAGTTAACTTGGTTAAATTCTACTGCCTACAAGGATTAAATATTGAACTGCACATAAATTTCAGGATTTTCGATAAGAAATCATGTTTGAAGGGTTAAATACACTATTCTAATCCAGCAAAGGCTGGTTTTAATGGAGGCCTGTGTAAATATAGATAATAAGTAAATTAAAATAAATTTATTAATTTAAACAAAATTAAAACAATAATTGCAGTTATTTAAGCAAGACCATAGTTTGGTTTACTGTAAGTTCTAATTTATTGTCATGTTCTTTTTAGTTTCCAGATCATGGCCACGTTTGCATTTCAGAGAAGATTATTCTGTTCCGCCATGAATATGCAGTGTCAAATATTCTAGAGAGATTAACAAGTATTGATCAGCTCACTGATGGCTCTATAATAGAAGTTGTCCTGTCAGGTAAAGATTTTAACATTGGTGCTTTAATATCCACATTTAATGGAAATAGTAACAATTATTATTTAATAATAATAATAATAATAGGGATAATAATAATCATAGTCATAATCATAACAATCATAGTAATAGTAATATTTACAACAATATAAATAACAATAACAATTACAATATAATATCAACAGCAACAACAAATAGCAACAGTTGTTATGAAACAGCATTAGTAATAATAATAATTTCTATCATTATAACAATAATAATAATAATAATAATAATAGTAATAATAATTAATAACAACAACAACAAATAGCAACAATAATTATGACCATTCTATTTATGCTGGATCAATTTCAGTTTTTTGTCCTGTTTTATTACAAAATCACTGAACAAGTTGTTGATTTACATTGTATACATGTAGCTATAAGCAAGTGTGCTATATGCATAGAAAGTTTCAAATAAATCAGTAGTTAACTAGTTAGATGGAGGGGGCTGATACAACATCCCCTGAGAGCAAAATGGGAAATATGACATGAGGGAGGGTTAAGGGTGAAAGTTAAGCAGTCAGCCATTATAGAGATTTTAAACAGAAATTGTTTATCGACAGCTTTGAATAAGGTAATACGTTTTTGTTATCAACACACATCTCACCGTTCATTTCACACCAGATAAGTCAAAATAGATAAAAACCTGTTTAGTCATTCGACTTTTTGCTTATAATATAATTATGAGGAATTAATGTGAGTGTTATTTTTCTATAATTAAAAGTCTACATGACGTTATGTGAACACAAACCTCATGCCTCTGGTAATCTTCTAAAATTGGCAGCTTTATTTGATGGTAGGACATTTCATATCAACCTGATGGGTTTACAAATCATCAAAATGTTTGAGTAAATTACAGTCAGTAGGTTTTATTGATCTGATCTGGAAAGATCAGATCCAGCTAAAAGTTGTAAATGGCTCAATGTGTCAGCATTGAAAATAAATACAAAATAATGTACAAGTACTTGTCTAGTTGTTGGTTTTTTTTGTCGAAAGATGTCTTTTATGTAATGAATAGATCCACTTTTTCTTACATGGCCGAGTTACACTTTGGTAGAACATGAAAACATTTTCTGTTTTATGCAGCTAAAGCGCCTGAAGATGAGATGATCATCCGCCCCCATGCTCTGTTTGTCCATTCCTACAAGGCACCAACTTTCTGTGACTTCTGTGGTCAAATGTTGTTTGGTCTTGTGAGGCAGGGACTCAAATGTGAAGGTAAACAGTCTTTTTTTGTTTATTTGGCCTTGCATACAGGTAACCATATAGTTACTAAGTACTTCTCATCCATTTCATCTTCTAAAGCCCTGGCCAAATAGAGATGCAAGTCCATGCAACAGGTCAATAAAAGTCGATCATAACTGCACTGACTTGCATGATTTTTTATCAAGCTCAGATTTGAAATAAATGCAAATTGATGACAATTCTTCAACATTTGAGCTTACACCACCAGCTTGTCACAAGTCAATGCAAGTAACATGTAGTGGCTGAATGAAATGCAAGCTGAATCTACACATACACGTAAGCTTGAAGGTCAAGTGGACAAGAGCTTGTTTGGCTTTAAGGGCTGGTTCTACTATAACTTGTCTGGATCATCTAGATTACCTTGAATACAGTATCTGTACTGGTCATTTTCTTAAATAATGATCAATACATGTGCGGTGGTCTTGTTAGGTGTTCCCGAGAATTCCAAAGTAATCATAGTCATCAGAATAATACTTTGAGGGTCTGTTAATTGAAAGAAAGTCGTTCATCCTAAATTTGTCTTGTCCAACAGACTGCCCTTGACCTTTGGAGGATGTAGTTTTTAACTACTGTAGTATTTGTAAACTTCTCATATACAGTATGAGATTTACAACTGCTCCCATTAAAGAAAATGATGGGTCATTTTGTGTGGTTGCAACAACTAAAATATAACCAACTTACATAAAGAGCTGTTAAAACAATTCAGATGCCAGTTACTGGTAATTTTTTACCCTGTCACTCCCTAAAGTGTCAAAATCATTATGATGAAATTTTGCTAAGTTCTTATTACCTTTGTCCATACATTTCCTAACGGTACTAATACAGTACAGTAAGTTGAGAGAGTTCTGCTTTTCATCTACATGCAGATGAGAGTTTGGTTGATGATCAAATTCTTATTATCACTTACATGTAATGAAACAATCTATTTTATACTCTCCATACATATTTACATTGTTGATAAACTTGGTCACAGTGAAGGTCTAACAGGGCAAGGTTTTAAGTGCTAATTACTGACATCAAGTTAATTGTGATTTAAGGTTGTGGAGGCAACTATCACAAAAGATGTGCTTACAAGATCCCAAACAACTGTTCTGATTCCAAAACTACTAAAGCATTAACTTCAGGACTGAATAACACACTCCAGTACTCTTCACTACCAAGACAATCTTCAGAGTTACGTTGGGAAGACTCTCTTGCTACGTTAAGCAATGCAAGTTCTATTAGTGAATGTTCATCAAATTTCCGAGACAGAAGAGCAACATGGAGTGGAAGGCCAGTTTGGATAGACAAAGCAATAGCTGGGAGAATCCAAGTGCCCCACACATTTGCCGTCCACTCATACAAAAGACCAACAGTCTGTCAAATCTGTAAAAGGCTGGTAGGTTCTTGAAATTTTTTATCACCACATTGAAGTGAAACTACCACGTAATACTCTGTCAATCTTTACAAGCAATCAATATGTTTTAGAAATAGCCCTACCCAAGGTTAAAAATAGTTTAAAATACTCTTTAATGTTAGATTTGGGATGCTTGTTATATTTTTAGGAGTTGAAAATAGCAATCCAATATTTCTAGGGAGTCTCTAGTCCTAAACTTAAGCTAAAGTATATTGCATTCTAAGAAGGCTCTTTAACATTCAGTTGTTTTATTTTATCTTATTTATTTAAGGATTTTGTGCAGGGCAAGACATCCATAAAACAGATCCCCCATGAGGTTTTCGGCACCTGACACCCTCCCAAATAAGATGTGAAACCCTTCTCATATTTAATCACCAAGGTTTAAAAAGTCAAAAATAGGAACAAAACAAGAACAGATTGTATTATGGACATTTGAACCTTGGCTTTCAGGAAAAGTTTATTTAAACTGTAGGTACAGATTAGTATCCTGATTAAAAGCAGTGTTCAGTCTATAAAAAAAAGAGCCATGAGTTTTTCCTTGGAGGGACAAACTCACGAAGCAGTTTTTATCTCATCTGGGACAGCAGTCCACAGATTCACAATTCACTGGAAGAACAAGTCTCTGAAAGTTGATGTTTGCAGATGAAGTCCTGTAGAATAGCAGAGTAGTTAAAAGACAGTGACATTCTGAAGACCAATGAAACCAACCTAAATTCTTAGAATTGCCGACGTTTGATTGATGGCACTGCCAAAAACAAATCTCAGAGTGAAAAGAAAACCTCACTCAAGGGTTGTACATGGTAATTAGAAACTTGGTAATCAATGGAGATAGAATGAGCACATAAATTTAGGGTAACTATTGCCTTTTTCTGTTTCAGCTGCGAGGCTTATTCAGGCAGGGAGTGCAGTGCAAAGGTAACAACGATTACCTTATTATAAAAAATTAACGCTCCATGAAATTAATGCAAATTGTTAAAATTCCTGTTAGTTTAAGTCGCATTAATTTTGTTGAGCATTAATTTCTGTGACATTAATTAAGTGAGCTTTAATTTCTGTGCTCTTAATTTGCAGTATTTTAACCCCAATTTTGTAACCTGTCCAGACATTCTTGACACTCAAAAACTTTAGTTACAAGCTTTCTTTCTTTCCATTTACCCTTTATTTTGCATCTTTCACAAAAGCTAAGGCGGAGGTTTACAATATTTCGAGTTCATCTTCATCATTGTCACTGTTAGAAGTGATGTCAATATCTTTTCCTTTGATTTCAGCCAAGATAGATTAAGAATCGTTTTGTTCAGGTATGAGTTTTCATTGCATCTAGTGCTGAAGTTGTGAAATTCTACCTCCTCTTTTGCGATAGCTTTCTTTATTCCAAAGTCATTTTTTGTTAAATTTGCATTAATTTAAGTTGCATTAATTTCCAATACCTTAATTTCATGGAGCATTAGTTTCCTATAATAAGGTACTTTAAATTTGTGCTATTGATAATTATTGTAATTGGTGTTGGTAAGTGTTGCTAAAACCACATAACTTGTTCTCTTTAGACTGTAAGTTTAATTGCCACAGACGATGTGCTCCAAAATCACCAAAGAACTGTCCTGGCGACGTTTCTGCTCTGGAAACTGGTAAATAACTTAAATTCTAAACATTAATTGTTAGTTTTGTTATGGTGCTCAATATTAAGTTTTGTGTGTCTTCTGTTTCAACAAAACCAAACTTTCTCTAGTATACTGTTTTTGGACCCTTTTTACCTCAAAAAATACAGAAGTTTGGAAAATCCCAGTTTTTGCCTAAGTGAGGAGCCTCCCCCCCCCAAACAAAATATGAAGAACATCATCAGCCTTTATATAAAGGAGTACCTCCTACCCCTCCCTGGCCATTGTGTGTTTTAGTCAGTCTCACATTTCTAGCAAAATTACTTTTAAAATTGCATTTTTTGGTACAAAGTAATATATTGCCTGTTTTGAGTTATAGAACGTTTCTTTTCAGATCAATGTAGAAACTACTGAAAGGCAAGGTTTGTAGGTGGCAGACACACAAGCATGCTTGTGAATTAAAAGTATTAATAGCAAATACGCGCTGTTTTGTACAGCCTCCTTACTTACAGTATATACTTTTTATATTAGGTTCCATGATATCCGGAGACTCGTGTACTTTGTCCGAAAACTTATCTGACATGGAAATCGCTCAAGAAATGCGCGAAGAGAGTGATGAAGGAAGTAGCGAGGGATCGCGCCGCCGTAACAGTTTGGACGAAGTGGAGCTGCCAAGCCCGACCTCATCTGACGGAGAGCTGCCCAACCTTAGTCCAACAAGTAGTTCGAATATTCCTCTACAGAGAGTTATTCAGTCCGTAAAACATACTAAGAGGAAAGCTTCCAAAGTCCTAAAGCAGGGATGGGTCGTGCACTTTACGAACAAAGACATGCAGGTGAGGCTAAGGAAACACAGTATAATTGCGGTCTTAATACGTGGAAAACAAATACTAAAACAGTACTGACTCAACAGATTAGGATTTCTGGAACGTGTTCAATTCTGCAATTGGTTTCCACGTATAGTCTCAGATGCATTTCACATGTCTGAGAAAAGCAAGATTCCGATGTATGTATATCATATGCTATTTTAGTCAGATCTCGTTTCATTTAAAACTGGTGAATAAAAGGTGTCTAAATTTTATCAAGTGCTATCTTAAGTTGAATATTAACAATGTGTTCAAATTTTTACCTTTTATATTCAACTTGACGATGTTTCTTTTGCAACGGATTGTTCTGCCCGGAAACTTCCAGCGCTTTTATCCAGATCCTGAAATGGAATCGACATTGAATCGAGTTTCTGGTCAGAAAATACACTGGTTTCAATTATCGGCAATCAGTAAATGAATGTGAACAGCAAGAAATAACCTTTGATTAGTGGACATTTCTTTTGTTCTGTGTCCATTTACCCTTTTATAACAATTAACAGAGAAAACTCGAGAAGATCTTCAGCAAAAATATATGCAATTATGTGCCGGCAGTGAATGATGGGAGTTAACGAAAAATGGCGCGAAACTTAGCGCGGTCGCGCGCGCGCGTGCATTTTTGAACACAAATCGAAAATGTATATAACCTTGAGTTTTTGTTGATAGCAACAAAATTATGATAAATTTATCCGGGGGGGGGACTCCCTATATTTGGATGGTAGGTATGACCGTCGTATTTTTTAGGGTATAAAATCGGCGATCTGGTATTTCTTAGGGTGTCTCTGAGTGAAAATCGCACTCGGAAGAAAATCTGGTATTTTGTAGGGGTTATTTGAGCTAAAACGGTACGCTGAAGATAAATTCA
>JAOBYE010033346.1:0-22491 GCA_025403585.1 Parazoanthus swiftii | reverse complement strand
AGAACCACGCATGCGCAGCAGAGGTACCAAGGAAGTGGCAGCAATGGACAGCTGTTTCGCTCTTATTAGAGCTCATCCCTCCAAATGCGGACCTTTTTGGGTCCGTGTGTGGGGGGGGGGGGTGCGTAAGCACCCCGCGCACCCCCCCTGCCTACGGGCCTGGTACATGCAACTAATTCTACTACATGCAATGATCATAACTTTAGCTAGTTGGTCTGCAGTAAAGAAACAAATAGCAGTGAAGAAAAATGAATTATTTCCATAAATTTGTACTGTTGTCCTTTCAGCCTCAGGTTTGTTTTTTTAGAACGTTCTCAAACTCAGCCTCATGTTCTTATGAAATAGGTTCTTATAGAAAAAGAGTGTATGGTATGTTAGGTTCCCATGCGGTTGAACAGTGAGCTACTGTTTGTAGTGCTGCACACGAGGGTGGCAAGTATAACGGGGCACACAAACACATGGAATGAAAAGTTTAAACACAATAATAAAACGTTAGTACTAACAATGGAAATAACAATTTCAACAACAGCAACAGCAAGTTTCAAAACCAATATATACATGTAGCAGAACTGGTGCCAAAAACCACAGTTACAGTCACAGCCACACTTAAGTAAAATCAGAACTGGGAAGAATTGGAAACTGCACAACCAAAAGCAAACTACTGTAAAAGCAAAACTAAAACCAGAAAAACAGCAAAACTAATAACAAAAACGACAACAAAACAAACGGAACCAAGACCCTTACAACATTAACTCTAAATCCTTCAACAGAACCGTAACTGTAACATTCAGACGCAA
This sequence comes from Parazoanthus swiftii, assembly GCA_025403585.1. Taxonomy (NCBI): domain Eukaryota; kingdom Metazoa; phylum Cnidaria; class Anthozoa; order Zoantharia; family Parazoanthidae; genus Parazoanthus; species Parazoanthus swiftii. The sequence continues at coordinate 21,694 of JAOBYE010033346.1, read as the reverse complement.
CAACGTGTAGATGCAGAAAAAGAAGCAGAATTAAAAGCTAGTTCTAACCAAGAATGAGAAGCAGAGCCCGAACCTACACCAGAACCGTAACCGAATTTAACCAGAACCAAAACTAGAGCTAGAATTGACAAGAACGAAAACAAGCTCACAACCAGAATCGGATAGAATCAGAGTTACCACCAAAATCGGAAGGATAACCTTACAAAGAGTGGGAACAAAAAGTATGCTTACCAGACGTTTTGTTGATAGTAAAATGTCCTTCTCCACTCTCAAGAGAGAAAGCAACATCTCCATTACTGCCCTGATCTGGGTCAGCGGCAGTCACACGCAAAACACGTGCTCCTGTGGTGATGTTCTCAGAGGTTGCTACTCTGTACGCTGTCTGACTAAACCGCGGAGAGTTGTCGTTCTCATCCAAAATGTTAACAACAACTTGAACACTGGTAGACTAGAAATGGTTAAATGAAAATGTTTCAAAGAAATGAGAGTTCACTCTGTCGTGCAATTCCTAGCTCCCACCCATATTGTCTATGACATGCCGGAAAACGCGAATCAAGCTCAAAAATTTGCAAAGATTAAGGTCAGTTTTCCAAAAGCAAGGGTATAGGAGCACAGTTCTTTCTTATTTTGCTTTTCTTTTTTTGTTAACTGCGCAATCTTTTTGTAAAATGTTAGCCGTAAAAACAGATGTTTTTGGGGCGCCATTTTGGGAATTTAAAAGCGCCGTTCGTTTTTTTTGTGGAACTCGCGCATGCGCAATTAATATTCCGACAAGGCGGTAACAAAGTAATGATCAGTAGTGACAAGAATACTCAGACATCAGCTCAGGCCTGGTGGCCATGAGAGGGAGAATACAGCACAACTGGCCTAGTTATTTGACAACTGTATATATAATAAATTTCACATCCAGTCAGAGATTTTGTGCTCCTTGATTAAAAAATTCATTTAAAAGGTTGGCCCTGCCCTGGGTAAGTCAACCCATTATAGGAGACGGTGGCTTTCATCCTTCACATACCTTTGGTGAAGTTCCTTTGTCTGTAGCCCGTATTGTCAGTTGATATTGCAACTGTATTTCCCGATCCAGTGGTCGAGCATTATATAAAATGCCAGATGTACGGTTCACAAAAAATTTAGCGCTGTTAACTTCAAATGTAACTTCGCCATTTTGCCCATCATCCGGGTCATTCACAACAAGCTGAAGAGAAACAAGTATTGTTTCTTTAAATGTAATTTGTCTTTTTATCAAGTTTTGCAAACAATATCTACAAGGTGCAATGTCTATTGTAGGAGTGTAAAAGTCAGCTAGAAGGTAAGGGAAACAAATTATACCTTGAATATTAAAAAAAAATTGAAGTAAGTTAATTGGTAACGAATTTATTTTGTTTTGTATCAAAACTTCGAGTTTGATACCAAAATAACGTTTCTTAAAGAAATCTTTCAAACACGAAATGCGAAGTGTGAAAAAAGAACAAAATTGCCCCTTATCACATTATCAGTTTATTGTCTCAAACATACGAACAATATTCAGAAACGTGTTTATATCAACAGTCAAATTACGATTTTTGATTAAGTGTCGCGAGACGTTTTTCAGTTACAGGCAAGACAAAAAGAAAATGAATTGACACTCCCTTCAACCGTCTATCATTATTGCCTGAAAGTTCTCCGTTGACAAAAAACCCTTTATCTCGCAAGTAAATTACCACTATAAATTGTAATTCTGATAGTTGGAGAGGAAATGATTTTGCTGTCATCTTGTCCTTCATAAATTCTTACTCTAAAAGTTTCAGAAGAGAATAAATGTCTCTGAGATTAAGTTTTGAAGATTGGGACAAAACCTCGACACAATTTTGAAAACTACATCAACGATGTTCTGAGTATTAATTTTACAAAAACTTCTGACTGAATACTTACATTACACTGAACATCACCCTCATCTAAAACCCTCAATATGATGAATCAAACTAAAACAAACTGGTATAAATTGAACACAGTTGTACCATCAAACAAAACTGATTTAAAACAAAGTGGTACAAGCTAACAGAATCTTAAAAGTAAACTACTTTAAAACTAAAACAAATCGGTGAAAATATATTTTAGATCCTATCCTTTCAAATGGGTCTCTTGCAAACTTACGTGCAAAATGCTCTGACCAGCTGGTAAATTCTCCCGGATGCTAGCGGTATATGTACTTGGTGTTAGCACTGGCGAATTGTCATTGATATCAGCGATGTTTATAGTAACTTGGACAGTTGATTGCAGAGATGGATTTCCAGCTGAAGAACAGAGACGGCAGCAGAAATCATTTGTCATTGCTAAATATCAGCAGACTGATACTGTCACAGAAAAGTATCTCTTTAAAATGGAGAATACTTGGAGAATTCATTTGTTCTTGTATAGTTAACTGGAATACATTAGTTAACAATATTTTTACTTGTTGATATATCTAAATATATCTTTTGTCTTCAACTTGCCCAGTTATGCTTCTTTACGACTTTATATATATAATAAAGTTAAGAATGATAATGATAAAAAATAATAATGGTGTAAAGAAGAAGAAGAAGAAGAAGAAGAGGAAGAAGAAGATGAAAAAGAAGAAGACGAAGAAGAAGAAGAAGACGAAGAAGAAGAAGAAGAAAGAGAAGGAGGAGAAGGAGAAGATGAAAGAAAAAAGAAAGAAGACAGAGAAGGAGGAGAAGGTGAAGATCAAAGAAAAAAGAAATAAGAACAAGAAGGAGAAGAAGGAGACGGTCCTCCTGGTGGTCATTCTTGATTTTTACACCATCAGAGAAAAACTGAAAAACTGTTGGAATAGCTTTTATTAGTAAAACTGCAATTTTCACAGTAAAGTGTCGTCATGCATGAAACACGTTGATTAGGAAACACAACTTTAACACATACAACACGTTTTTAATAACTTTGAGAAAAAGTCCCAAAACTTTGGAGTTCTACGACGCGGGCACTTTATTCCTCCCTCCCCCCCCCCTCCCCCCAACACAGTCGGAACAGAGTTAATCTTTTGAGCTACCATGTCTAAACAATAACCAAAAAAACCACGATTAATATTACAAGTTTCTCACCATCAGCAGCTCTCACTCCAAGTACATACTGTCGGTTCTTCTCCCTGTCGATATCTGTTGCCGTGGTAATGACTCCCGTACGACTGTCAATGAGAAACGCTCCACCACTGCCACTGGCGATACTGTACGAGATGTTGCTGTTAACTCCTATGTCGCTGTCCACTGCAGTTAGCTAAGAACGAGATATACACAAGTAACTATCTATAAGCTGTACATCGGCTGCATTTGCTCTTTTCCCTCTTCTCTTCTCTTCTCCTCTCCACTCTCCCCTCGAGCTCTCGTCTTGTCTCTCACTTTCTCTTCCCCTCCCTCTCCATTTTAGTGCTTGCTATGCAGGCTAAGGCGCAACCAAATGAAACTGTCACTATGCCGCAATTGATGTGTTGTTACTCCCACTGTCTCTGTTATTGTCGTTATCACTGCCACTGTCACTGTTACTGTAGCTAGTAGAGTTACTGTTAACATATCTTACAGATTAATGCAATAGGTAAGCAGATTACACCAGTATAATACTAGACTTGCCGGCAAGACGACATACTATCATGGAGAACTCGGTAATTTAATGCTTTAAAAGACTTTTAACAGATTCCATCAACTCGATTGACATCTAATCACTACGACAATGGCTTCTTTTGACGCTTTTGTCCTCATCTTTGAAAGTTTGTCTTTAATTAGCTTTCATGTCCTATGCTCTTTTTGTTTAATTTTCTAATAGCGTTATTTGGGTATTATCTTTAGTGTAATCTCCAACAACAATGAGTTCCAATCTCAATAATTTCTTGCTAGACCAAAGGCTGTTGACTCGACCAGTTTCTACTATTTTTAAGTTGCTTGTACATGTGCTCATTCCTTAATGTAATCAGTTTGACAAGAACGCAATAAAAGACATTGTTGTTACCTTCATTGTGACCGTTCTGTATAGTTACTGTTGTTGTTACTGTCGCTGTTACTGTTACTATATGTTACTTTTAGGATTGCCTTCGTCTTGATTCTTACTCTATTTTTCATTGTCCAATGTTGTTGTTACTATGCTAAAGCAGTCTTGAAAACAAAGATAACAATAGGGGATTTCCCGCTAAATTACCACACCTTTATGACGCTGTGACCAATCGGAGAATGTTCAACGAGATCAGCAACATAGCTTGCTTGAGAGAATTTGGGCGCATTGTCGTTTGTATCCAGAACATCAACAAATACTACAGATGAATTGTGCCGCGGCGAGACCGGGTCACCGTCAGTTGCCCGAACGTCAAGAGTATAGTTTGCTTTGGACTCGCGATTCAGTTTTCCAATAGCAGATATTTCACCAGTTTCGTGATTAATTGAGAAAACCCCTGCAACAAGGGAAACAAGTTTTAGCTTAATATCAGCTGAATCTAAGGAAAATGAGAGATATCAACACGTGCACTAAAAGGTTACAAGACAAAACATAAAGCGTTAGGCTTAATACTTATTTTATAATATTGTAAAGTGTTTTGAGCGACTAGCGGGAAAACTATAAAACTAAAGTTTGTTAATATTATCATTATCATTATTGTTTTCTATTGCTTTTATCATAACTATTATCTTCTCAACAAAGAGTGAAAACAGCGGAATGTACCTTGCTATTTTACAATATGCTATCAGAGGAACAAGGCCGCTTGTTCGCTGGCAAAATAAACTGCAAATGATCGACCGTACGTTGTTATACGGAAAAACCTCTGTTCTTTATGCATGTAAATTGATAATAATAAAGAAGTCGCAAAGCATGACCTGTTTCACTTACCAATAAACTGGGGAGCTGTCGGCATTGGCTTTCCAGTTTTGTGTCCTACAAAATCCAAACAGTTAATAAAGCGTGTTCAGAATTTCTGTAACAACTCAGTTTTTCTTAAATATAAAAGAAAACAACTATTTTCTGAAGTTTTGAAAGTAAATTACAGTTTGAGGTGAAATTAGCTAACAAAACTTAAAGATTATGAAAAAATTAAAAAGATTTAAAATCCATTGTCCAAAGCCGCCGGGCAATTGCTTTTATTTGAGGCGCAAAAGAGAGAAAACTTCGGATGTTTTGGAATATTTCGAAACGTTCGAAAATGAACGTCTAAAAAGATTTTAGAATGCTTTTGACGGTTTTTGAAAATTTTAGGGCAATTTTGGAAAAATCGATGCCCTCAATAGTGATGAAATAGAGGTCCCGGATGTAGTTTCGTATAACTTTACTAGTGGTGTATTTTCCAGTGAAACACACGTGTCTGCAAAAATAATTTTGATTTATATATTAAGTAATATATTCAATAAGTTCTTTTACTTGATATATGATAAGAGTGCAACACTTCGTCGCTTGTCAGCCGAGTCTCCCAGATGATTAAATCACTGACACTCATGTTTCCATAGTAATCAGAACTCTCGATACTATTGGGTCTGCCGACCGACAGCACGGAGAAGGCGTCACTGATACGTGACAAGATCTCACTAGTTCGGTCTGAGGACACGAGTCTCCCGTCTTGAAAGTATGTCAGCCCAACCTGGCTGTCCCAGGTGAAGGTGGCATAGAACCAGCCCTAATAAATGAGAAAAATTGGAGTCATTACTTGACTGTGTGTACTTATAATCATGTGTTTATATCGTATCACATCATTCCATAACATAGATTGTATCGAATATGGATAGATCAACTTCAGACATTCGTGATGATTACTAACTTAGTTCATTGATTCATGATCTATCTAGATCGACAAATGTTTTCCATAATGATTTTAGTTTGTTCTATAATTACATGAGTTTATTAATGATTCATTGACTGATGCTTGTTTATGATTCCCGCCGGAACCTTCAAAGAAAAAAATATGATTCCTATTGCTTTTTCGGACACATTTCATCACTCCCGAATATGTCAAATTATGCAGAATAGGGCTGTAAAGCTTATACTGGACAGACCAATTTACTCGTCGGCCACTGATGCTCTTAATACGCTGAAATGGCAAAGCATGAGGCAACGCAGACTTTACCATCGCTGCATGTACGTCTACAAATACCCGAATGGTTTCTCTTGCCACTACATGGAGATTCTAACACACGGAGAAGTCCATGGCTACAATTATTATTATTATTATTATTACTACTGTCATCATATTACATCACATCACATTTGTCAAAACATATCATATCATATCGAAAAATATCATATCAAATATCAAATCTAATAAACATGAAACAGTAAAGCATAGCAAGTATAGCATAGCACTGCATAGTATTGCATAACATGTCATGTCATATCAGATAATTCCATGTCATGTCGCGTTAACAAATCATACCTATAACAAAAGACTAGTTTTTCCCGTGGCTTATTATAAAATATCTAAAGCATACACCTACCTTCGGAATGCTGTCTAGTTCAATCTCCCATTTCTTTTTCAAGGTTGCCATTGTGAGGATAAACTTGTTTGATTGTTTGTGAAAGGCAAAACCTGCAGCGAATCCCGACTGTCCTCCAGATGAAATAATGTAACGGCCACCAAGAAAGTTCAGCCAGAAAGCCACAGTCAGTCCTTCAGAACACAGACTAGGTTTGCTGATGCAGTTATCTAATCACAGAACGTAAACAACAACAAAGTCTTACAAGTAATGAAACACGATACTTCTATCTGGCTATTTACAAATGTGTTTGTTAAGCTAATTTCGTGTCTACTATCGTTTGTCAAAAACTTGTGTTGTAGTTTTCATATTCACCCTTAAGTTTTTTTTTGCTGCATTAGGGATCAACCGTTTGACTTTAAACTGACTGGCGATAGAAGACGGATTTACACGAAATGATGTCAACGTTCACCGACTAATTTTAGCCAAGCCATACTTCGTACCGGCGCAAAAGCTAATGACTACACTTCCCTTTCATTGGAAATCAGTGGACATTGCTTAGAAATAAGTTCCCCTTTTAAAAATTACTTGTGCCACACAAAGATTCTTTAACACTTTCTTAAAAGGTACCTGCTTTAAGACTGTAGGCGCTAATACCAAATCGCATCAATGAAAGTCTTACTTTCGAAATCGCCGACCCTGATCCATGAATCTTTTCCGTTCAGGTACACGACGTTGCCAAAGCCTGGGTCGGAGGTGATGATAGGACCGCCAAAAAGCCTTGCACTCACAGAGCCTGAAATGCTTGGAAGGTCGCCATTGATAGCTTTATCGAGGGGCCAGTGGTAGGCTCGGTAGTAGCCTGGTGTATAGACAGTAAGTACATTAGTAACTTATCTCTGGAGATTCCGATCAGTTTAACTAATTATATGGGAACATCCAATTGAAAATACGTGCCTTATAAATAAATTACCATTCCCACTCTGATTCACCCTGGTCAATTCCTCCCGAAAAAGCAAGACCGAAGGTAGAAATGCGGCAGGATTTAAGGTTGTCTTTGAGGCCTGGTGTCCCTAATCGGTTTAGCTTACCAGCTAAAAGAACAAGTTTTGCTCGTATTTAATTTTCTAGAGTTTTCCCTAGGAAGTGCTTGGGCAATTAATGATCTTGATTATAAGTTCCATTGAGAATGGTTATGATCATCCTCAAATACCCAACGGCACTCAATCCTGGACGTCGAGTGAAGCGAGGCCAAGAGAATAAACTATGACGCCCTGAAACTGAACGATGATTCCCAAAGAGAAAGAAAAAACTGAAGTGCCACATTTTTTTCAATGATCTCATCTGGTTTGCATTTGTAATTGCTTCTTGATTTGACTTCTACAAGACAAAGTCCCCAGTGTCTCGGGAAACTCTTCTTTACTTTTCCCTCGCCCCAAATTTTTCGTCCCCGCCCTGACAGACCGTCCCAGAATCACTAAGGATGGTTTCTAAGCTGCTATTAACTTACTTGATTGGTTGATAAAGCTGTATGTTATCATGCCATATGGTGACCTAGCATCGTCTTTGTCTGAATCAGTGGCAACTATTTTTCCAATTACTTTGCTGTTGTCTTGATAGGACCCCTGAGAGGAACGTTTTGCCTTGATGTTAGTTTTCCAACGTGTACCAACGTGTTTATTAATGGTAAAGTCTCACGGTTGTTGCATACAAAACAACACTGTATCTAGTAACTGAAATTTTTTTCTTCTATTACATTGCTTAAAACTATTTGAGTACACTCTTTTTTAGATACAAAAGAGATTTGATGTCGATTTCTAGGATTTCAGCCTCAAATGCCTTAAAAAAACTTCCTTATTTTTTTAGTTTGGGATTGTGTCTAACTTTCAAAGAATGTTCCCCATTGACCGTTCAATTTTCAAAATTTATATAAGTAAACGTTCCTTTCTTTATCCAACCTGATGTATATTCTCAAACATGTTGTTAAATTTGAGCATTTTTCAGCCTTTGATGTTTTTATAAAAAAGAGTTTTTGAGCTAACAAAATTGCGAACGTTTAACGCTTTTGGGGATTGCGTTAGGTGAGGTAATAAATTTTCCCAGGCAAACAATAAATTAGCTTCACCACTTGTTAGTAATACACTTATAAATAACCCCAAAAGGTTGTCTCGTACATTCTGCATTCATGCGTTGCCCAGTTTTACAAACTCTGTACACGCTAAGCAGTTTATAGATCAGGTATGTAGTCCCGTACTGTCATGATATACAAAGACATTCTGTTTGAGCAGTGCTTTAAAATATTTTATCTACTTGACAACGCACAAATATGTGTTTTGGTTTCTTTTTTTTGATAAAATGGGTTATAGATACAGTATCAAATTAACCACAATAGAAGATAGTTTAAGCAAACTATTTAACAAACCTCTTTGACGCTGAATAAATATTTCTGCTTGCTGAACACAGGAGTGTTATCGTTAATATTTGCAACTTTCACTGTCACCTTTGCCGTTCTGCAATGCAAAAATGCAAAAATTAATAACATAAATGTAAAGTGTAATGGTTTCCCAATTTTTCAAGTTTTTGAATTTAGACACTTGCTTTGAGTGGATGAGTTAATAAATGTTGGTACTCGGACAAACGGATGGATTAAATGATGGCAATCTCATTTCAAAAATGAAAAGAGAGGTCTCGTTCCAGGCCTCTTTATCTTGCCACAAGAAAGAAGAAGCTAGAGACCTGGGAACACAGTTTGGATAAATAGATAGACATCTGTTCAGGATAATATGTAAAAAGTTACTGTAGATTACGATCGTTTTTGATACAATGAATTGCTGTTTTTTGTGATGTATTTTTTGGACATTCATGCATCTCTAGTTCACAGTAATTATTCTATCATTGCCACTTTTATCAAACAAATTATAATAATAATAATAATAATAATAATAATTTATTGGACTTATATTGCGCAATTATCAATGTAAATTTTCAATTGCGCAAATTGATCTCATTAAACTAGCCCTAACCCTAACCTTAAAGCTTATCAACTTTCTTATAATTTAAATCAATCCACCACCCACCCCACCTTTGATTGGCCGACCCCACCAACCTTTAGTAAGCAATTCGTTTCATATTAGAATAATCTACGGTGAATGTTGGATAGGTTTCCGTGGATAACGGATGGATGGATGGATGGATGGATGGATGATGGATGGATGGATGGATTGATGGATGGATGGATGGATGGATGGATGGAAGGATGGATGGATGGATGGATGGATGGATATAGAAACAGACGTAAATTTGTATGGGCTTACTCAAACCGCACCCACTTCACAGGTACGAGTTTGTGATTAGTGGATAAGTCGGTGGATTGATGGATAGATGGCTATTGATGGATAGCTGAATTTAGACTGCCAAAACCAACCCAGTGAGCGGCGAATCTCCCTTGTCCATAGCGGCTATGGTCAAAACAAAAGATTTGTTATCTTTGTCATAATCAAACCCATTGACTATTGTCAGTGCCCCGCTGGCGGCGTCAATTCTAAATTTGGGCGGAACCTGAAAAAAAAAAAAAACAGGAGATCTTTTTCATTAGCATTCCTGACAACCTGATTTTACTGTTGAGTTATTGATAAATTTTCACCAACTCGACGAACATGTCACAGAGCTCACCTCGTCATTTCCTTCTGTGATTCGGAACGAAAATTCCCCGTTTTTACCGAGATCGCGATCGTGACAAGTTGGCTTCAAAATAGTCGATCCTGATGCAATGTTTTCCTGTATTGTAACAGTGTACGTTCCTAGCAAGACACAAGATTTTTAGAATTATCAACTGTTTTCATAGCTAAGCGCGTGGCAATTGTGATTTGCTTTGTTATTCTTAAAATTGTTTTGGGCTTCTATCAATCAAACAACAAATTTACAGACAGCTACGTTAAAAATAACCTACAAACTTCAACTTCCAAGTGGGAATATTCATTAGCGCTTGTTTTACAGTTAATGTAAAAAAATATCTTTTTGGTTTTTATTACGATAAGCTAGGCTTCGTTTACGTCATACCAGATACTTTTTCTGCTGTCATGAAAGCTTGACTGATATAATGTAGACAGAGAATGTTCTAAAACTTGTCTTTTTCCCCTTAAAGCTATATGTCCAGCTTTTAGTGCCTTCATGAAATGTTACTAGGCAAAAACAATGCTAAGCCTTATGTTTTTACCTTGCGCTTTTTGTGGAACAAATCCTAATATGGTATATGAAGTATCATTTTTGAAAGCGATGCTGGCCTCACCTTCGATTCGGAACGGCGAAAAATGTGTTGAAGGAAAGCGATCTAAATGTAAACAGAAGACCAATATCCTCTTTGACTTTGACTAAATGGAAGCTATCCGGGACATTGTAAAAAAGGCCTTGAAATAAACTTATGAGACTGAAGCCCCATTTACTCTGCAATGGATTGTTGGTACGGCACAGACAAAAGAGGTACCCGTTCTAGTTTTATCCGTGCTCGAACTGTCTATTTAGATAGTCCGAACACGGCTAACTTTTGGGGGAGTACCGCTTTTATCCGTGGGCTCGACTTACTTGAACTGAACTCAGGAGGACTGTCATTCACATCCACAACTGTGATGCTGACCTGCAACGAGCAGATGGAAAATCAACTCTTGTTGGGCTAAACTGTTGTAATCCATAATAATTTTGTCCTCTTTGCCATAAGAAACAGGACCCAATCAATGGATAAAGTCTGTGCTGGAACTCAATTTGAGTTATAATAACCAGATCCGGCCTCCAAGTAGTAAATCAGTTGACCATAAAATAACATAAAGACAATCAATAAATGACCAGTCGATCGGTCGGTCAACCTATCAATCAATCACTCGATTGATCAATCGGTCGATCAATCAATCAATCAATCAATCAATAAAGGTAAAACGACCTTATTTAACGAGGGTAACACGCGACAGTTTTGAAATAACTGATAAACCTGTGGCCCTCGGTGCGCACTTTGCCCCCCTTCCTCTGTCTGTGCTCCATTTTACGGGTATTTAAAGCTAAAGCTACACGAAGCAGGAAAAAATCGAAACAGACATTGCAGTCACCGAGGATCGAAACGGGGTACTCCTGCTCCGAAGGCCGCGCACCAACCAACTGAGCTACGCCTGCTTAAATCAATCAATCAATCAATCAATCAATCATTCAATCAATCAACCGATCGCTCAATCGAATAATTCGTTCGACCAATCGATCGATCGTTCAATCAGTATACTCAGTGTTAAAAGGTATTTGTCAGTTCATTTTATATCTATTGTTCCGAAGTTCGGCTAAGGATTTTAAGTTAATAAAGTTACTCGTACCATCGCACTTGAGTTCAATGAACTGTTTCCTTTGTCTTTTGCCATCACCTAGAAGGAAAAAGACGTGCAAGAATGCATAGGGTAATTCCACCTGAAAGAGGTTTCAAAGCCAGTGGACTTGGTGCAAGCAAGATAAGTGATTCTGTCGCTTAACAAGATAATGTTCATATGAATATATATTACTTTCGAAGCTTAACAAAGTTCAGGGAGTGAATCTGGTTTCCTTCTAACAAGAAATTGGCTGATTCTAGTAAACCAGGGCCGGTGGAACAGGGGCAAGGGACTGGGGACAAACTTTCAAAGTAACAATAAAAAAACAAGTCTAAAATCTCTTCTTACTTTGAACCAAATACAGAAGAATTGAAATCAGAGTACAGGGGATGGCGTTCTACACAGAATAATTTTTCAGAGTTTTCCGCGGAAGTATGTCTCCGGCGCCCATAAAAGGTTTGCACCTTCGGAGCTCGCATAAATCACCCGAACATATGTCCAACAAAAAATTAGCCGGCCCTGTAAACTCAATCATTAGCAAATTTTCTTTTTGTTCCACTTATACATCTCCATAACTGTGAATCCGGCGGTTCCGGGATCAACCCCCGGATTTTTTATATGACCTTCTTTCGCAACACCGTTCGTGGGGAGAAACGTTAAGTCGTTTGTCTAGTCTCTCGACGTTCTGGCGGTGGTCTTAATCCCGGTGTTGTGTTTTCCTTAAACCTTTTTCTTAGTACTAAAGACAAATATTAATAAATATATACAACTGATACATACCGTGAGTAGAAATGAAGTCTCATTGTTAGGAGGGTCTCTGTCGATTGGTGTTCGTACAGTGAGCCGGCCACTGCTCGGGTCAACCATGAACCTGCCAAAGCCGTTACCCCTGATGATAGAGTATTCTATCACCCTGTTATTACCGCTGTCCTGATCACCGGCCGATAGATGAACCACCTGTGTGCCTAGAGTGATGTTCTCGGGTATAGTCACTGAGTAAAGCGCTTTGGAAAACAATGGTATGTGATCGTTGATATCCTGCGACATAAAGATATTTGACATGAATTTGTAGATTTTAGCTTTCCTCCATTTTTTCTCCTACCTTTCTATTCATTTTAAGCATTTATCAATGTAACTTCTAACTCTTTAAAAATCGAGAAAATCCTCAACGTTTTTGAGCAAAGCGACCTCCACTAAGCCTTAAACGTGTCTGCTAATTGAGTTAGACCAGAAACGATAGGTGCATGGAAGCTACGCATGTTTAACAAGACAAGGTTAACGGGATTCTCGGCAAAGGAAATGGCTGTCAAAATCATGCTAGAATGCAACATTTCAACTGCATTTTTGTAAAAGCTCTTTTGGTCAAACACAACTGGCATGTTAAAACCAAAGTTGAAGTTAAAGTATTTTTATGATATAATTGACTATATATGCGTCTAGAAATCAATTTTTAATGGAAAAAAGAAAAGTTACGGTAAAAAGAACGAAACTGAAACAAATAAGAGTATAGAAAACGTGCTATTGACAGAACTGAGTTAAAATTTTGATGTAAGGGCTGGAAAATTTAGCACTTCTGGCAGCGTAATTCTATAAACGCTACTCATATAAACAACTTTCACTTTTTACTATGTAACTTTCACAATCATGCGCAGAGCAACTTTAGCGCTTCAGTTGGCGGGCCACACAAATTGGAAACATGGCATATGGTGTCAAGAAAGAAACAGGATAGATTGTTTTCGAAAGAAGATAAATGATAAAACCTTAAATATGTCACAGGATGATGTAAACAGAGATTGTGACCACCAGCAAAACCGTTACTTTGCTCTGCGCATGATTGAGAAAAAGGCTTATAAACCAACCTGTACAAATACTTCCACAACAGTAGAATCGTAGAACACGGTACCGTAGTTACTGTTACCATGGAGATCAGCCACACGGATCATCAGGATGTATCGACTGCGTACCTCTCTGTCAAGGGGTTTTGCTGTGGACAGGGCACCGGTGTTGTGGTCGATAACGAAACTGTTATTCTTGTTACCACTGAGTATCGAAAATCTAAAAGCCGAGTTTATTCCAATATCTGCATCACTTGCCTATAGGCGAAGAAAGAGAGAAAAAGAGAGAAAAATATGATGGATTAATTTGAACAAAGCCTTGCAGGCACTAGGCCGAAATACTCTAAAGTTTAATGTTAATCATTAAAGATAGAATGCTATTATTTTACAAGATTTATCCATTAAAATATATGCTGTTAAAGTGTAACAAAAAAATATAAATGTATATAAACTACTGTGATTGAAAATTGTATTGCTATGAAATGGAAAGGTGTTTAAAATTAGTCAATAGAGACTCCTCAAGCAGCTTATCTCTATTCGTAGTCTACTTATATATTTTGAATCAAGTACAATAAATGAAGAAAATACTGTTTGTTTCTTAAACACAAACTTTTGAGAAACCTTGTCTTATGGTTAGTCTCCGATAGTAAATATGTTTTACGAAAGAAAATGAAGTTGTTTTATGTGGCAGGTGACTTCATAAGTTGCTGTCAGGCTACAAACGGAAAGTTTTTATATATCTAAGTCAGTAAGAAAACAAGTATTTATCTTAAAAAATTTCGAGATGGCTTCTAGAAATCAAACTTCTACAGCAAAATTATGAAGCGCATGCGATTGACCTTCCACAGTCGTCAAAGAAAAGAAAAATAGACAAACCTGGTATGCATAAACCTTAGTCTTTGTGCGTTTTTTATTCTCAATAAACCAATTTCGATATATTAAAATTCAGCACGAAACAAAAGACATCAACACGAGGCCCTGGGGAATAATCCATACAAACTCTATATTTTGTTCCCCAGAGCTTCGTATTGATATCTTTTGTTTCAGGCAGAATTTTAGAAAATCGAAATTGGTCTATTGGTTGGCGTTTTTCCGACATGTCGTGTCAGCCGGAGCGATTATTGCCAACGAACAGAATTTAGCTACTGGAATGTGCCTGGCTATTCCATAGTATTCTATCCCATGAACATAGTCGCATAAAAGGATATTTAACTGATCGGCTGAATATCTCGCCAGAGACAATCTACTACTATATTGCAAAAGGCAATCAAACACCTACTGCTAAATTCAGCACTGTATGTGCTGGCTGTTGCTCGACAACCGCTACTTGGTAGTACCGCTGACCAAACACTGGTCTGTGATCGTTGATGTCAGTCACATTAATGTGAACTATAACTTCACTTTTGAATGTTACTGAACCACCGTCCTTAGCTATGATCCAGATGGTATGAGTGTCTTTTGTTTCCCGATCCAAAGCGACAGTTGTCACTATTTCTCCAGTTTTGTTGTTCACTACGAATCTGCAAAACGTAGGTAATAGTTAGTTATTAACCAGAATACGGTCCAAACATGCTATGTTGGTTTTGTCCAAATTAGCTTTGTTGAAATGATTTTACAACAAAAACTAGAAGAGGCATACAAGTATTGAGAAATATATCTATATCAAGAAAATTAAGTCTTTGTATAATCTCTCTATACTTACTTCGCGTAGTCATCAACGAGTTTTAACTCGTAAGTGATCTCTGAGTTGGTCCCTATATCTCTGTCTGAGGCCTGTACGAAAAGTGTGAAAACATTTTGTTTGTTACTATTGATAAAAAGATACTAGAATTAGTATTTGACAACATGGTCTTTGCTCACTTGCAAAAAATGAACACACCTTTGCAGAGGGCGTGTTGATTACGTGCGTGTTGATTTCGCGCGTGTTGGATACGTGCGTGTTGATTACGTGCGTGTTGATTACGCACGTGTTGATTACGTGCGTGTTGATTACGCGCGTGTTGATTACGCACGTGTTGGATGCGTGCGTGTTGATTAGGTGCGTGTTGGATACGTGCGTGTTGTTTGCTCTTTCTTTGGATGGTTATGTTTTAAGCGAAGGTGTGGGTTGTTTTTATTGTTCCTGTTTGATTATGTATCTATCAGTATGCATCGTTTCTCTAATCAACAACACAACGATTCTTGTGTGTAAGGACTTTGCAGTCGCTTCCAGTTGGAAATGAATATAAGCCACTTTCTCGATCATGCGCAGAGCAACTTTAGTGCTTCAGTTGGCGGTCTACAAGTATTGGAAACGCGGCATATGGTGTTAAGAAAGAAACAAGATCGATTGTTTTCGAAATAAAGTAAAAGATAAAACCTTAAAAATGTCACAGAATGATGTAAGCAGGGAATGTGACCATCAGCAAAACCGTTACTTTGCTCTGAGCATGATTGAGAAAGTGGCTTATACAAGCAGAACCGCAGAAAACGAAGTGAGAAGTTTCGATAGTGGGGAAAGCTTACAGTCAAAGTGTGGATAAAAATGTCAGAAGTATTCCTAAATTCATAAATATCATGACAACTAGAAAACAAGCTCAGTATTCATGATAGCGAGGCAACCAAGGCTCACCGCAATAAAGCAGAAATATCTACCATCTCACTCCCGCCAACAGTGAGAAATGATATATTGTTACATTCCCAAAAGGTCTACATAAAATTTAATGCACATTTCCTGCAAATAGTTTGGGGGAAGTTTACACTTCCTCTTAATGAGTTTTGATTTAATAATCAATTTACTTACTCTGACAACCAATCAACATATTCTTTATTGAAAATGGAAGGCGAAGATAGAATGGGAGTAAAAGGATTTAAGTCATATGTGCCCGAAGTGACAAAACAATTCAGAAACACTAAATCCTCGAACTACCGCACCGCATCACGTGACACTTACCACCACCGTTCCGACCCTGTTCCCCACTCTTCCCTCGTCCACTGCGAAATTATAACCTCCCGGGTGTGAGAAAACTGGTGAGTTGTCGTTTACATCCATCACCTGAACTGTCAGCTGGGAGACGCTTGTCTGTTATCGATTCAAACAAGGGTTGTTAAAAGCATTGCAATAAAATCCACGGTATAGACACGGTTTTGACTTAAAAAGCTGTTTTTTCTTCGATCAGCATGGTTGGGATTGGCCTTGGGACACAGTTTTCACTTTGAAAGGTTTTTCAAGAAAAAAAATTACATTTGAAAAACTAATATTTAAACGAGTCAGACTGTCACGAAACTCAAATAATGAAACACAAAACAATAGCATTGCACAGACTTTAATATCTCGAAAAATGTTGTTGATGCCGATATCAAAATCTCATTATTTAGAATCTGGTTTCATCGCGTAAAAAACGCTTTACGCTTGGTTTCCCTATGCTCGGTATCCATTCGCTGGTCGGAGATGAGCCCGCGTTCTTCCCTACCAGAACAGTGGCTGGATGACCTCGGACAGCCTCTTAAACTTCGGTTTCTTTACCACGGATTTAACGATAGTGTCAACAGTTAAAACAGCTGTACGGTATACCTAAATTAATATTAATGCACAGCTAATTCACAGAAGTTGGCGAAAACTTATCAAGTCTTGCCGAGGTTAAATTCCTGATTTAAGTAAAATTTACGTAGCTATCTCAAAGACTCATTAAGACAGAAATAGTAAATAATAATTAATTGTCATTTGCTGTCGTTTTCAGCCAAGCACAATCTCTAACTGACGTTATTGATAATGGCGTAAGTTTTCTGACCCAACTGAAAAATTCAAAGATAAAATCCCATCTAACCTTTAAGCCTCCATCAATGGCCTGGATTCCGAGAGTGTAGCCCGGAACTGTTTCTCTGTCCAGGGATTTTGATGTCTTTAGTACGCCGCTAACATGAAACAAAATAGGAGCTTTAGTCTGAAATGAGCATGCGCGTAGCTATCCTACAAGAGGTAGGTACAGTAACATCACCAACAGCGCAAGCAACAACACTATTGATTAGTTCAAGGATAGAGGATTGTAAGTATGTTCGTGAAAAAGCTGAAAAACATGGATGACCCCTAACTGATTGCAGCCAAAATGAGAACTGGTGGATGACTTCTTGGCTCTAGGTGTTTGCTTTTAAATGTTGTGTTGTCAAACAAGCATGGGAGTTGTATGTGGGTTAAGTGAGAAGATTTGGACGAGACTTTCGTTTACCTCTTTTAAGATTATGATGACGCGTGCAGTAAAACGAGGTTGAAAATCAATGAGAGTTAAAAAGAATCGCTCAGAAAACAAACGAAGTTCCCAACAGCTCTCATCGGAACATCGACCATGTTCAAGATTGATGAGAGCGTTCGAGAGTCAACGAAAGTGGACGAGAGTTGGCGGTCAAATGAGAGTGATACAGTAGTGATAACTTGAACTCTCACAAGCTCTCATCGAAATTTTGACCATGTTTAAAGTTGATGAGAGCGCTCGAGAGTCGATGAGAGTGCATGAGAGTTTGCGGTCAAACGAGAGTGAGAGTTGGAGCTCTCATCAACTCTCATCAACTCCCGTGCTTGATTGACCTCGGACATGTTTCTCGGTCTGGTTGTTGTATGGCCATCTTTCGCCGCACCATCCTGGCCTGGGCAGGGATGTTAAGCCGTTGGCCCCGCTGGCCCCTGGTTTGTCATCTTTTAACTACTAGCACTAGCTTACGACGTATAACTAAACTAGCTTTTCTTGACTTTGCTTATGTGAAATATTTACCTGTTAACGTCCATAGTGAACATATTCCCCACATTCCCAGACACAATGCTGTACGTTACAGCGGCATTCACTCCCTCATCAGCATCTGTTGCCTGTTTATTACCGTTAAAGATGCGATTAAGGTATAGCAACTTTCAAAATAATGACAACTTAAACATACGTTTAAAGTTTGAACGCTTCCATCTTCCGTTGCTGTTACAGCGGTTTATTAAAAACCAGCTAAAGTAAAGCATAAAATATTTGCTTGTAAAGGCAAAGCATTCGAGGTAGCAGGCTCATTCCCAGACATTATGTATGGATTACTAAATCCTGGTTCATACAAGTATAAGCATAAACATCAGCAAGAGCAAAAAAAAATCATAAGCGAAAGCGAAAGCGAAAACGAAAGCAAAAGCACATACACAAGCATAAGCATAAAGAAAAACATTATATTTATAAGCAGAAGCATTTGCATAAGTATAATCAAAGGCAAAAGGAAAAACATTAACACAAACATGAGCATAAAAACAAAAGTATGAGCAAAAGAATAAATATATGCACGAATAGAAGCTTAAGTTAAAATATAAGATAAGCAAGAACAACTAAAAAAGAATATGTAAAATCATAAGCAAAGTACCAAAGAAACCTTAACGACACAGAAGAAGATATAAAAAGAATCACTGGTGTGATTTTATTCAATGTCATTGCACATTTGGTACTCTTTTGTCACAAGGTCAGCACAGTTGGTAAGATCTTCAACTACCAACCTGGAAGCTTTGGGTTCAAGCATCGGCCAGGCCGAAGGTTAGTTTTTAGGAGACCTTTTTCGCTACAACTTCCCATGAAAGGGACGTTAAGTCAGTGGTCTGGTCTTTTGTCTCTGGAAGTTCTATCAGGGGACTTAAAAGAACCCACACACTTCTCGAAAAGAGTAGAGTAGTTTCGGTGTTACGGCCTGCATCACTACTGCAGTGGCAGCCATTAGCACCGGGTACATGATTGTAAAGCAATTCAAAACGCTACATTTAAAAAGCGCTATATAAGCACTGCAAGCTTGTTGATCTTTTTGTTTAATTGCCTTTGCTTATTCTTATCTCACAAGTTAGTATGAACTGGCATCAAACTTCAAAACGTGAGGTCAGGGCAAATCTTAGTTCATTCGATCGAGGTTATCAAACTTGTACCAACCGCCTGGTCTTAATTAATCCCCTCTCCTCCCGCTATCAAGCTTTCCATTGGACCCAACCCCTACTGATAATGCACAGACACTTGCTTAACAATAAGGAAAAAACAATTACAGTAACGCACCGCTACGGTAAAGACATTAGTGCCACTGGCTGCTGCTTCTGATATTGTTGTTACATTTGGAAGCGATATAAATGAAGGTCTATTATCGTTTTGATCTCCGATTGCCACCTCAACTGTGCATTCACCAAACCTGCCAAGTGTCAACAAGGGAACATGTCATTTCAAAGATTGTAAAGTGAACAAATGCAAAGTAAAATAGTGTTTGCAATACAATTTATCTTCGTAAATGCAACCACCGTCGGGCAATGAAATGCAGTTATAACAACGGGGTGGTCGTATTAATGGGGTAGCTTAAACTATGGTGCCAGACTTTTCTAAACAACGCCATGAGAGCTAAACCTGTTACATTTTCTGTGTCACTAGGTATTTTGACTGGTCGAATTTTTAAAAGTGCATGGTCGTTGATCGCACCAACGGGAAGGTTGGATTAACGGGGTTTTCAGATAGTTAATGTTTAGACCATAAGAAATGGTCGTAATGATGGGGTGGTTGTATGGTGGGGTCAAACCGTCTGCACTGCGTGAGGTTCTCACCTTGCCTGGCCGCTCTGAGGTTGGTCGGTAGCCCTAATAGTAATAATGTACTTTGCTTTAGACTCTCTATCGAATACGGCCGTGGAGTTGATAATTCCGGTGTGTCTGTCGATAGTGAAGCTCTTGTAGTCACTTTTGTTGTCCGGTGTCAAACTGTACACCGTTTCAGCGTTTTTACCTTCGTCAGCATCCGTTGAGGAGATCTGGAGGGCATTAAAAGAGATATGAATTTTTGCAACACTGTTGTCCAAATAAGGTTTAAATCGTTTGATACATGTAGATAAAAGATTAGTCCTCCAATTTGGGAGGTTGGGGAGCCTTTTTCCTCTCGCGCAATTTAATCCTAATTTACTATAGTGAAGAACTATAACAGTTTGTCGCCTATGACCTCTCATACTACCAGTAAAAAGTCAGCAAATTACAGTCTGCATAAGAATATTCTGTAATGGTTATTTTTGTTATAAAATCACAAACGCAAGAATCTAAACTCTAGCAGTATTTTGAGCAAAATTAACGTAACATGGAGATAGGGGGAACAGTTCACGTAATCCAGCACATGAACCAGTAAATATTGGACCGCTACTGAGGTTCAAAGTTCTCTTCCCTTCAAGGGTTCTTAATGAAGTGTTCTAACTTCTTTTTGAGCCTTACTTTGGTGACAAATGTTCCGTTTGCATTGTTTTCTGCGATGGTGACTTTGTAAACGGACCTGCCACACGTGGGGTTGTTATCGTTCACATCAGTCACGTTAAGGGTGACAAACGTTGAAGCTTTGAAACGCTGGGATGTTTGGGTCTCCTGTGCTACAACCTGGGAAAGATACAAGTGCCGAATGCAGCTATCAATGTTATCCATACTACTACTACTACTACTACTACTACTACTACTACTACTACTACTACTACTACTACTACTACTACTACTACTACTACAACTACTACTACTACTACTACTACTACTACTACTACTACTACTATTTCTATTACTACTACTATTACTACTACTACTACTACTACTAGTAATAATAATAATAATAATAATAATAACAACAAAACTTTCATTTAAACAAAACAATTTTGAAAAAAACATGCATTTTCATTGCCTGAAAATCTTCTGAGGTTGTCCAAGAAATTTTCAGAAAGCTCTGAAAACTTTTTAAAAGTTTCGGAAAATGCTCGGAAAATTTTTGAAATCTTACAAAAATAATTAAAAAGCCATTGGAAATCTTCAAAATCTAATAACTTTTTCATTGAGGATATATAAACACCCGACAGTGTATTTTCCAATAAAACAATCGTTTCTATATAACAAATGACATTTTTCTAACCAAAACAGGCCCCGGTTGCTCGAAAGCTGGTTAAGTTAACCAACGGTTAGCTGCTAACGGCTGGTTAAATTGACTAACCGTTGGTTAACTAACCGTAGGTTAAAATACCGTTGTTCAAAGGCCGGTTAAGTTGAGACTAACCACTGGTTAGCTAACCAATGGTTAAATAAAATAACCCAAACTTTAACCATTCCAAAACAAGTTTAACAAGT